>CABHPH010178593.1:0-22312 GCA_902168325.1 Peromyscus nudipes | reverse complement strand
CAGAGAGAGAGGGTGGGGTCTGAGTTATAGCTCTTTAAGGCACAGGTAAGCTTATGGAGCTACACCACGCTTGTACAGATTGTGTGACCACGCCACACGCATGTAGTCACCAGTGCACACTGATGATGTAAGACACAAGACCCTTTGCTTAACTCCTGAACTGCTCATGTGCAGCTGAAGTGAGGGCAGAATCCCGAAAATGTGCTTTCACTGAATCTACTCCTCATTCCCTCCCCTGGTTTTTCTCCCCATTCTCCCCATCACTTTTCCCTCCCAACTTCATATAATATACTTTTTTTTTAAAAATCGCCTGAGTCTACTTGGAGCTTCCTGTATGCGTGGGTTTAGGACCATCTGCTCGAAGGAACATGGGCAGCCTTTCGGGAATGGCATCCCTGAAAAAACAAACTCTCCTCTCCTGACAGCCATTGGTTGCCAACAGCGCCTCAGTGGGGGGTGGAACTTTATCAGCCCCGCCCCCCTTCATGCTGGGATTTGGTCCAGTCTTGTTTCATTCCCACTATCTCTAGTGTTGGTTACCACACACAACATGCCCACTTAGTGATACAAGTGTTTGTAGTCAGACTTTCCTTTGGGCAGTCAACTCACAAAAAATGACACAGAGGCTTATTATTAATTATTAAAGCTTGGCCTTAGCTTAGGCTTGTTTCTAACTAGCTCTTCTAACTTAAATTGACCCATATTTTTTAATATATGTACTTCCACGCACTGGTTACCTCGTCTCCATTTTACTCATCTTGCTTCCTCTGCATCTGGCTGGCAACTCCACCTTTCTTCCTCTCTGAGTCCTGTCTGTCTCCAGAAGTCCACCTAACCTCTTCCTTCATAGCTAATGGCCATTCAGCTTTTTATTAAAACAATCACAGTGACACATCTTCACAGAGTGTAAAGGAGTATTCTGCAACATTTCTCTCTTTTTTTTGTATAAATAAAAAGGAAAGGTTTTGACTCTAACATAATAAGATGATGAGAACAATTATCAAGTAAGAATTACATTCACAATGTCTAGTTTATTTATTTGTATTTGACATATTCTGAGAAAATATTCTATTATCTATCTTATCTTGAGGAATTTAAAGTTTTGTACTTAATTTACTTTCTATCATGACTAAGGAAAACTACAGTCTTATTCCTATGTGTCCTGCGTGTCCAATTTGTACAGTATACTGTCAGCAGGTGAGGCAAGGGCAGTTTCTTGCCCAAATGGCTAGCTTTGTCACAATGAAAGCAATCTCCATAGGAGGTTCTTCGATGCCCATCATCTTTTCATGAAGTAGATTGGTGCTGCCAGGAGCAGCGTGTCTCACTGTCATGAAAAACCTTATGTTATTAAAACATTTTAAATGCCATATTCTGTAAGTCTTTGAAGTGTTTGAAGATTACCTGTCTGTCTAAAACATACCTCTGCTTGACCTCAAAAGCATACCTAACATGACTATAAGTTTGATTGTTATAGATGACTATTAACCTGTATTTCTTTATTATCCTAAATAGCTTGTAATAATAACTTTCAATGACTAGAAATTTGCATTACATCATTAAATGAGCTGTATAGGTACAATATCTTAAACAAGAGTAGAAACATATATACAGTATGTTCTAACAAAAATAACCTTAAATTTATATCAATATACAAAATTCCATACCAATGTAAAATATTTGAGACTAGTGATTATTCAAAAGTAGACTCAACAATCTACCCTTTTATCCCATAATTTCTATAATATATCCCCCTTTTCCCTTCAGAAAGAGATCTCTGAATCTAATCTCCCTTGTTCAGCTTTCTCCCTGACCATGACCATTAACAATTTGTAACCACCACCCCCCAAATTATGGCAAACATCCATAACTCATCGAATGATTAAAAACCATCTACCCCACCTTGTGGGAATGTGAGTGTCATGTTCTCTAGACTGTTTCCCGTTGTCTGGGGGTGATGGTATCTTTAGGGAACCTGAGAAAACTGAGATAATCAATCGTCAAGTCCTGGAAAAACTAGCCGTAACATTTGTTGTCCAGTCTCTGTGCAATTGGAAAGTGCAGGACTCATCTGCAGTCCTGGATAGAATAGTCTGAGAGGCTGGACTATCGCAGCCAGCAGCCTTAAATCTGTTCTGGGTGTAGAACTCTGAGGAAACTGCAACAGAGAGGGTGGATTATCTGGGTCACCTGTTTTCACTAGTGTTTGGTCCCCTTGCTCTGAAAACACACAGACTTTCAAAGGTAACACAGATATCTGCATTGACAGAGGTATAGACTGTGCATTGTACACAAACCAGCCCAAGATGTTTTTTGTTTTATGTTTGAGCAGGTAAAATATACCTCACTTGTTCTGTACTTTTTCTAGGTTTATTTCTTTATGTCTATAGTCAGGATTTTCAGGAGGTCTCCCCCAATCAAACCTGATCATCTTTCACCTTGAATAAATCCACAGCCTTTTGTTTTCTGTGGAAACATAATCCCTTCCCCAAAGCAATACATTTTCTGACTTCCATTTTAGAGATAAAGCATTCCTAAAGTATCTAGGCTGGTTTAATTCAGCAGTCCCTTCCACAATCCAATGTCTCTCAGCAGCCGTCATTTAAAGTCAGTAAAGCACCATACAGGATCCAGATGCCCTGTGTATTTCCCATCTTTACATGGCTTTTTAAAATATTGTTTTATTCTCTTTTTAAAAACTTTATTATTTTTAAACTATTTTTATGACTGTCTATATCAATTTTCTTTCTTCAGCACCTAAGCACATTTTAAAACATATTGTATCTTTTTGAAGGTTTTCTGTGTCTGGACCTGGCTTTACTAAGCATCTGTAGCATTTTCTGACGCATGAGACAAATCTTAACTGCTGTGTCAGCCACCAGCATGGCTCAGCTTAGCACATGGTGCTGGTAGCTGGCTCCAGCCCACAGGTAGCAGCCAGTAGCCAGTAGCCATGCCTCTGTATGCTGCAGAGTACCAATCCGCCTGAGAGACTGCAGGGCTAGGAAACTATATCTGGCTCCTTGTCCAGAACTTTCCTTAGCTTTCTCAGACCCTATGGTTAGATATTAGAGTTCCACACTGGGTGCCATGTGTAGTCACACCTTCCTTTGGGCCACTCGCTCACAAAAAAATGACACAGAGACTTATTACTAATTATGAAAGGTCAGCCTTAGCTTAGCCTTGTTTATTACTAGCTCTTATAACTTAAATGAACCCATGGTTTTCAATCTACATTCTTCATGCACTCATTACCTCATCTCCATTTTACCCATCCTGTTTCCTCCGTATCTGGCTGGCAACTCTGCCTTTCTTCCTCTCTGAGTCCTCTTTGTTCCCAGAAGTCCCACCTAATCTCCTCCTGCCTAGCTAATGGCCATTCAGCTCTTTATTAAACCAATCATATCTTCACACAGTGTAAAAGAATCTTCCATAACAAGTGTTTGTTTCACATTTGCCTTCATGGTGGTAGCTAAACTGCTAGTTCTCTTCTTTGGGGTATTTGCCATAATCTTTTGTAACTTTTGTTCAGTATGGGGGACTGAACATAGGCCCTTGGGCTTGCTATGCACGTACTCTATGGCTGAGCTAATGGTAGTAGTGGAATTTCCAGAATTGATTTCTTCAGGAGAACAGCTAAGTCTATAGCCGATATCTTCCTAAATGGAAAAAACCTCAAAGCATTTCTACTCAAATCAGAAACAAGAAGAAGTTGTCCATTCACTCTACTCCTGTTCATAGTCCTTGAACTCTTCACTAAAGCATTAAGACAGGTAAAGGAGATAAAAGGGACACAAATATAAAAGGAAGAGGCCAAAACGTCCTTATTGCAGATGATGTAATTCTGTACATAAAAGACTCCACAGTCTCCACCAGAAAACTCCTACAGCTGATAAGTACAATCATCAAAGTAGACAGATATAAAATTAACACATAAAAATCATCAGCCTTCCTATATACAAATAATAAACACAGAGAAGGAAATCAGGAAAACAATCTCATTCACAATAGCCTAAAAATATCCTGGGATAAATACAAGGAAGTGAAACACTTGTAGAATTAAAAAAAAATGAAGACATTGTGGAGAGAAAGTGAAAATACCAGAGAATGAAAAGATCTCCCATGCTCATGGACTGTCAGAATTAATATAGTGAAAATGGCCATCCTACCAAAAGCAGTTTATAGAGTCAATGCAATCACCATAAAAATTCCCACACTTTTTTTTTACAGAAATTGACAAAATAATCTTAAATTTAACAAAACCCAGGAGAGCCAAAACAATCCAGAACAGTAAAAGAAATGCTAGATGTTTCATTATCCCCGATTTTAAGTTATACTACAAAGCTATAGGAATGTAAACAGTATGGTACTCACATAAAAACAAACACATTACTCAGTGGAATAGAATTGGAAACTGATTTTTGACGAAGAATCTAAAAATACACACTAGAGAAAAGTCAAAACCTTCAACAAATGGTATGGTTAAACTAGATGGCTGCACATAGAAGCCATCTTATCTCTCACTCACACAAAACACAACTGATAGAGGAGAAGGTAGAGAATGCATTTAATCTTTTAGGCCTAGAAAAGGACTTTCTGAACAAGAACTCAGTAGTACAGGTATTAAGGTAAAAACTTATAATAAATGAGATCTCATGAAACTAAAAAGCTTCTGTACAATGAAGACTGCCATAAACGAAGAAGGAGCATACAGAATGAGAGGAAATCTTTACCAGCTATACATCTTACAGAGGGCTGGTGTCTACAAACAACTAAAAAAATTAAACATCAAGATGTTTTCATGTCAGCTTAGGGGCTGCACCTGAAGCTCAAGATAGGATAAATAGTGGAGTATTTTCTCTGAATTTGCCAAATACAAATAGACTGGATATTATAAGTGTAATTCTTACCTGATAATTGTTCTTATTGTATATAGTTTTATTATGTTAAAGTTAAAACCCTTCCTTTTTATTTAGACAAAAGGGGGAAATGTGGAATATTACTTTAACTATGTAAAGGTGTGTTATATTTGTTTATGCTGCGTTTGTTTAATTATGTAAGGATGTGTTGCTTTGTTTATGCCATATTTGTTTAATTATGTAAATATGTGTTGCTGTTGAATCTTGCCTGCCTAAGGCACCTGACTGGTTTAATAAAAAGCTGAACGTCCAGTAGCTAGGCAGTAGAGGGATAGGCAGTAGAGGAATAGGCAGGGCTGGAGGGCAGAGACAATAAGTAAGAGGAGGAATCTAGGCTCAGGGGAGAAGAGAGGAGAGAATGAGGGAGAAAGAAAGGGAGACACCTGGGGCCAGCAAGACAGCTGCCATCCAGGCAGACAGAGGAAGCAGCAAAAGTAGAACATCCAGAAAGAAAGAAAGGCAAAAAGCCCTGAGGCAAAACATAGATGAAGAGAAACAGGCTAAATGAAGTTATAAGAGCTAGTGGGACCAGCCTAAGCTAAGGCCAAAGACTCATAACTAGTATTAAGTCTCGTGTCTTTATTGGGAGCTGGTTGGTGGTCCAAAAGAAAGCCTGCTAAACATGAGGAGAAGGGAGACCCCACAATAAATGAACTCAAGCATCCAAAATGAAAACACAAACAAACTGATGGGTAAGGATACAATAGTGTTTTAAAAATCAAATACAACTTCTAGAGATAAATATAATGTATGAAATAAAATAAAAATAGGCACTCCTGAAGATAAAACTAACCAATTTTAAGACATATTAATTGATACTATCCAAACTAAAGTGTAAAGAGAAAGATGCATGAAAATAAATATTCTATGTCCCATCTGTAAATATCAAGGACTCTGTAATTTCATTGATTTGAGCTGGGGAAGTGGCAAGAGAAGGGGATGCCAGAGAAAAATACTACAAAAATAATGGGTGATTTTTTTTTTAATTTGATGACAACTATAGACTCTGCAAACCCAAGATTTTCAGCAAATGCCAAGAGAAACAGAGAAGATTGTGTCAGTGTGTGTCAGAATCAATTGGCTGGAAATCATTGATACATAGAAACAGTTTTTTAAGTTTAAAAGACACATTTTATATATAAACAAATGATTGGATAATTGACAACTTCCCACTGGAAGCAATGTGAATCACAAGACAGTTGAACAACACAATATACTGAGAATTTAAGATTGTCAGCCAAGAATTCTCATCCATTGAAAGAATCTCCTAAAAACAAATATAAGGCATGGACAGTTCAGAAAAAGTAAACAGATTGCCTTCATTGCATCAGAACTCTATTAAAATATGCATCTAAAAAGTTTCCCAGGTTGAAGAGAAATGATTCCATATGAAAATTCAGATCTATATAAAGGAATGAAAAATACTAGAAATGATAAATGTCAGCAAATAAATAAACTTTCTCATTTATTTGTTTAAACAAAATTGTGAAAATAACATATTTGGAATTTATTTCAAATGCAAAAATAAAATTATGACAACACAAAGGATAGAAAAGAATTAAAGGTGTGTTATTAGAAACTTCTTATATATAAAGTTATGTCATAATGTTGGAGAGTAGACTGATGAATTTAAAATATCTATTGTAAACATTACAGCAATAACTGAACAACCTTATATAGATAAAACACATAGATATAATGCTAAGAAATATCCAGTCTAAGCAACAGTAAAAATTAAAGGAGCAAAACATGGAAAAATAGAAAACAAATAGCAAAATGGTAGACTTATACCCAACTATGTAATAATTGCATTCAGTGTAATTTATGCCAGCCTAGATTTGTATAAACCAAGATCTAACTAAATGCTGCCTACAAAGTATAAAGTGTAATATAGAGACACAGGATAAAAATCAAAGAGAAAAAAATATGCACTGTGCCAACACTAATGATATTGTAGCCAGAATGTAAATGTGAGGCAAAGTAGACTTCAAAGCAACGACTATTACCGGAGCTAAAGAGAGACACTTAATAATAAAGGGGGCAGCTCATCAAGAGAACGTAACAGTGGCTGCAGGTGGATGTCAACAAGAGAGTACTTGCCTTTCTTGGAAGGACATTGGATTCAATCCTCAGTGCTGAAAAAAAAAGATAGAACAATTGTAGTGATGATGCATCTACTAACACAATGAAATATATAAAGCAAAATGCCACAAGACTTTGAAAAATGGGAAAATTATTAACATCAGTTATAGATTCTAGCAGTCCCTTGTCAACAACTGATTGCAATAACAGAAAATTAATAAGTATATAGAAGACAGGAATATTCATTAATCCAGTTAGCATTTGTAGAATACCACATCTAATATAACCTGTCTAAGTGAGCACAGACTACTCAGGGAGACCATATCTTTGGCCATATAAATTTTAAAGTATTAAAATTATTCAGAATGTGTCCTGTGGCAAGTAAAATAAATTAGAAATCAGTAACAAAAAGAATTGGAAAATTTCCCATATTTAGAAATTATGAGCATGCATTGTATCAGTCAGAGTTCTCTAGAGTCACAGAACCTATGGAATGAATATCTATCTATCTATCTATCTATCTATCTATCTATCTATCTATCTTAATATATCTAGATAGATAGCTATTATCTTAATATATCTAGATAGATAGATAGATAGATAGATAGATGAATGGATAGATAGAATTTATTGGAATGACTTACAAGCTGTAGTTCAAATAATCCAAAATGGCTAGCTGTGAATGGAAAGTCCAAGAACCCAGTAGTTGCTCAGTGCCACATGGCTGAGTGTCTCAGCTGTTCTTTTGCATATGCTGGAATCTGGAAGAAGTAGGCTCCAATGCCAGTAAAGGCATCAATTCACTAGCAAGGCAAGGGCAAGCAGGCAAAGAGCAAAACTTCCTTCTATATCCTTATATAGACTTCCAGAAGAAGGTATGTCTTTCTGCCTCAAGATGTGGATTAAAGATGTGTGTTTTCCTACCTCGATCTGAATTAGAAGCCTGTATCTTCTAGCCTTAAAATCTAGATCAAAAGTGTGTGTCTTTCTACCTTAAAAGTCCAGACTATAAGTCGATTCACCTACTTCAAACCAAGTAGAAAATCTTTCACAAGTGTGTCTTCCATTTCTGAATTGTATTTCATTCCAGATATAGTCAAGCTGACAACCAAGAATAGCCATCACATACATCTAAATAACTCATAGGCTAAAGCAGAAATCACAAGAGAACTTAGAAGATAGTTTGCATAAATGATAATAAAAACGTGGTATCATAATTTATGGAATAAACCAGTGCAATTCTTTGACAAAATAATAGCTTTAAGTGTTTATATTGGCAAAGCAGAAAGGTATAAATTCAGTTATCTGTGCTTTTATTTAAGTAAGTTAAAGCTGAAGAAAGAAAAAAAGAAGATAATAATAATGAATAGAATTCAAGGAACTATAATAACACAAAATTATAAAGGCCTTTGGAACCAAAACTACTCTTTTTGAAAAGATAAAAATATGAAAAAATGACTAATCAAGAAAAAAAGAGAGTAGATCCATGTTACCAATATCAAAACTAAAAGTGGAGTCATCACTACAGATCCTACAGACGTGAGAAGATAGAAAATATTATGATTCTAGGAATATTGGCATAGGAGTATGACAATAAATTTTACAATCTAAATGAATAGGTAAATTTCTTAAAAGATATAAATTGCAAAAAAATTGATACAGAATAAAAGAAAGACCTAAACAGCCTAACATTAATTTAAAAATGAATACAGAAGCCTACCTACACAGATAGTGAGTTCGTTGGTGAATATTGCTATACATCTAATGAAAAAAATGTTAATCCTGTATAAACTCAAAAATTGGATGTAGAAAATAATTTCCAATTTTTAAAAAAGATACAACATAAAATTGTAAAATTTGCAGGTAAATGGATGGAACTAGAAAAATATCATCCTGAGTGAGGTAACCCAGACACAAAAAGACTAATATAGTATGTATTTGCTTATATGTGGATGTTAGCTCTTAAGTCTTTAATGAGCAAGGTACAGTCATTATAACTACAAAGGTTATATATTGAGTAAGGAATTAGTGTGGGTGGGGATGGTTCTCCCTAGGAATGGGAAATAGAATAGACAGTTATGGATGTACAGTGGAGGGAGGAATGTGGGGAGGGACAGGTAACACTAAGGGCCATTTGAGGGGTGGTATGGAATACTAATATAGTAGAAGATTCCTAAAATGTGTATGTTTACACACACACACACACACACACACACACACACACACACACACGCACGCACACATGATTTAAATGTAATCATCAAATAATGGAGGAGATACAGCCCCAACTGGATGTCTCTCATCACCAAATGAAACCTCCAGTTCCAGGAATGGGTTACAAGTATCAGAGGGGCCCCACAGGTACTCCCCAAGTAACCCAGGATATTGTGAAGGCTTCTGATTACTCTCCACAAACTGATGGTAAGGCCTTACACAACACATTAACTGTGGAGAAGTTGGGCTGGTGCCCCTACTGACTAGTATTCATGGTACTGGAAGTACTCTGCATTATACCAAAGGAGGAAGGTAAACACCGAGCCAGCTACAAACCCTATGATCTACAGTGGTGACCTGCCTGCAAGATGAGCTGGTACAATAATGGCACAAAGCTTATGTGAGTCACCAACCAAATCCCTTTGGATTTGAGGTCCACTACACGGGATGGAACCCATCCTCAATACTGCCGAGGTAGCCAAGAGCCTGAAACTAGATAGACCAGGGACCTAGGTGAAAACCAAATATTAATGTTCTGCTAAAGGAACACAGCAGTAAAATGACTCCTAATGACGTTCCACTGTACTCATAGATCAGCATCTTGCTCAGCCATCATCAGAGAAGCTTCCTCCTGCAGCAGATGGGAGCGAAAATAGAGATCCACAGCTGGAAATGTGCAGATAGAGGGAGACCTAGTAACACGCAGTCCTAAATGAGATGTCAGCACCAAACCCCTCCCCTCAGGGTTCAGGGAACTTTGTGGAAGAGGAGGCAAAAAGATTGTACGAGCTGGAGGGCGTGGAGGACACCAGGGAAGTAAGGCCTTCGAGTCAAGCAGGAACGGTGAACATATGAACTCACAGGCCAAGTGGGGTCCCAGCATGATAGAGCAAGTGGACACAAGCCCCATCCCTATCCCAGAAGCTATGGCAACCACTCACAGATGAAGCATTAGTTTTCTCCAATGGAATCTCACTGAGTGACAATCTTCTTCAAGCAATTCATAAGGCCAGGCCCGTGCCCAGCAGTAGAATGCCAACACAAAATGAACTTACTGTCATTTCGGGAGGTTCTTTGTGTCGTAATTCTTTGTCAGAGTTTTTCTTCTTCTTTCCTTTTTAACCTTGCAGGTCCTTTGCGTATATATTACGGTTTCCAGCTTTTAAGGGTTTTTATGGATTTCTGTGTTTGCGAATGTGTGTGTCTCTGTGTCTGATGTCTTTCTTGAGCTTTGTCTTTGGCTCTTTCGATTCTGTTTGTTTGTTTTTACCCTATTTGCATTTGTTTTTATTTTATCTAATTTTATTTCATTATTATTTTTTTAGATGCCTGCTTGTATTCTAATGAGAGAAAGAGAATGGGTGTGGATTTGGGTGGGTGGGAAAGTGGGAAGGATCTGGGGGGGTTTGGGGGAGGAGAAACCATAAGCAGAATATATTGTATGAAAGAAACTCTTTTCAGTTTAGAAAGATAGCATTATAGTGGGATGAATCAGACAAAAATCCTATTTAAGCCAGACTTGGGGATGCGTGCTGTACTGTCAGCACTTGGGAGGTGGAGGCAGGAATTTAAGGCCAGCCTGGACTACACGAAAGCCTTTCTTGAAAAAGAAAGTTATTTTAAAACAAGGAAACAAAGTAAGAACAGGACGGAAACACCAACCAACCAACCTGGAGACCAGTGCCCATCCTGAACACAGATATGAAATCTTTATCATGAGATTATCAAAAAGAATCCAGCTCTGTATAAAACACGACTAAGTTGGTATCCTACTTTTCTCTGTCGCTCTGATAAAACACTGAGGAAAAGCAGACTGGGTGAAGATAAGGTTTATTAGCCGGGCATTGGTGGTGCACGTCTTTAATCCCAGCACTCGGGAGGCAGAGGCAGGCGGATCTCTGTGAGTTTGAGACCAGCCTGGGCTACCAAGTGAGTTCCAGGAAACAGCGCAAAGCTACACAGAGAAACCCTGTCTCGAAAAACCAAAAAAAAAAAAAAAAAAAAAAAAAGATAAGGTTTATTTTAACTTCCAGGTTACTCCCTCATCGAGGGAAGCCATGTCAGAAACTCGAGGCAGGAACCTGGAGGCAGGAACTGAACAGAGGCTGCAGAGCAGCATGGCTTACTCCCAGGATCACATCATAGACCCTTTTTTTTATACAACCCAGGCCACCTGCCCGTGGGTGATACTGCCCACAGTGGGCTGGACACTCCACCAGTTAGCAATTAAGAAAATGCCCTGCAGACCAGGCTGATGGAGGCAGTTCCTCAGCCGCCATTCTCTTTTCCCAGGTATTGTCTAGGTTCGTGTCAAATGGACAAAGCTCAACTATGGTAGTTAGGATTATCCTACATGCAGAGTTGACTCAAACCCCAAATCAACCAAGATAAGTCATCGTATTGATAGAATACTGGTGAAATAATATTATCTGAAGAGACAGATCAATAAAATTTGATGAATTGTAGTATCTAATATTGGCTAAACTCAAGTAAGGTAGGTGTGGTAGCATGCAGGAGGCAGTGGCAGAGGCAGAGGCAGAGGCAGAAGGATTATGAATATGAGGACTACCTGTGCTACATGGAGAACAGTTGGGGAGCCTGGATACTTTATCACAAAACCAAACCAAAAGAAGAAAAGAATAAGCAAATTTGGAAAAATTACAAGATCAACATCAAGAATCTGTGATATCTTCATATATTAGTAACAAAAAAAATTGAACAAATGGATAAAACTACCTTGTTTCGCCTTTGAGACAGGGGAGAGGCAGTTACCAAGTTCTGTATAAACCTCTCCCAGTGTCCAGGTGTGACCTGAGGTGAGATGAGGGAATAGACAAAGGAGGCCAACTCTGGCTGGATTAAGTCACTGTCGGGACCCAGGTTCTAGGCCAGCATCTCTTGACAAAGAGCAGAGAAAGCACCAGCTTTGGTTTGCGTGTGTTAACAGCTGCATAGGGACTAATCATGTATGAGTTAGAGGATTAACTTCCAAGGCCAAAGAGTGTTAGTCACATAATTTCTCTTCAGTTCTGCCATGGATCATCCTTTTGCTTTGTGCTAACATGTTTTGGCCCGCCTTCCTTCCTTCCTTCCTTCCTTCCTTCCTTCCTTCCTTCCTTCCTTCCTTCTTGCCTCCCTCCCTCTCTCCCTCCTTTACTTCTTTTCTTTCTTCATTCATTTTTTAAAATGCTGAGTGACTCTGGCAAGGACACCAGCAGGTAGGGAGAGACTTGGGTGGTGGTATTGATTTTGCTCCCTGTGTTCTGTGTTACCTCAGGCAGTGGCTGACACACTCTGAACCTGGGAACTTAACATGTGAAATGGGTTCTGAGACTCTAGCTCCAGCCCGTTGTGCTGACCAGTCTGAGCCAAAATGAAAACTTAAAGACTTTGGGTGTGATGCTCGACACCCCAGGAGATCAAACAGTACTAGTGTGCATCCCCGCCCCCTCCACATACTTTACAACTTAGTCATTAAACTTTATCAGAGGCAAAGCACTTACAATTCACACACCAAACCCTCACAGTAGCATATCCTTATTTAATGTTAAAATTACGTTTCTGTGAAGTCATGTATCCAACTGAATCACCCTTAAATAAATACAATCTTTTTTACATGATTAACAAATTAAACTCTGACAATACGCTGGCTACTGTGGTCACCTCTGAGTTTGTCTAAAACCCTTCTGTATTTTATTGCTGTGTAAATATTTAGAAGACTTTAAAGGGCTAATTTCAGATTTGTGCTTTCTCCCTTCCACAGTTTATACTTCGAGTCTATTCCTGCACTCTGGATTTTTCACTCGTGGAGCACAGGGCAGCCCTCACATTGTTACTATTTACATTTTTTTTTGCAATGTGCCACAGGTTTATAAAACTTTCCATTTGAATTTTTGATGTGATTAGCTGCTTTTAATTACATCTAAAGATTCCTTGCCAAGTCATGATGGGAATGCACAGAAATGGCACCGTGGAGACACGAAAAGCCAAACTCAGGGAAAACTGCTCCAAGCGCGAAGTAAGTCAATCCACCTAATTGGTACAGATACAGAGGACTCAGTTCAAACTAAGACAAAACAAAAGGAAATGGAGTGAGGAATGCAGGGAAGAGGACTCTAAAATGTATAAATTCTACTTTAGACATCAGAGCATTGTTGACTATTTGGTTGAGGGCTTTTGGAGTTAAAAAGAACACTCCTATACTTATAATTCACAGAAAATTGCATTTAGTGTCTTTTGGCCAGACTCAACTGGGTTACTCAACTCCAATGGCTGCTGCCTGTGCTGGTGCACGCTCTGTTCTGTCTCTCTGTCTCTCTCATTTTCTCCCTCCTCCCTCTCTTCCTTCTCTCTCCCCTGTTCCTAGTTCTCTAAGGGCCTGAGCTCTTAAGCACATTTCAGGCTTTCTGTGAGTTAGCTTTGTCAAGCAGCCAGACCTCCTCCAGAGAGAGATTCCTGGGCAGACTCCACAGACTTCAATGACAAGTTCAAATTCACATCTTTGATAGGCCCAAGTTCCTCTCCAACATCTCTTTTTCTCCATCTCCTGTCCACACTGCTAGGAGATGGGCTCTCCTGCCTTCTGTACTCTTTCATTTGTATCCTTTGAATCATCTGATCATCCATCTTATAAACATTTACTGTCAGCCACACCCCAGGTACAATGCTTGGGGAGGGGGCATGAGAGTTTGTCCAAAGGAAACCTTGTCCCTGCCCTCTAGGAGTGACCACCAAGAAGAAATAGGCTTTACTGCAACCTGTCTGCTCTGATAGAGCCGTGGAGGTAAAGCATGAGGTTGGGAAGCCCTCTGCAAAATGCAGGGCCTTCTTCATCTTGCTGAGGTGCTTCTCAAAGGAAGTGATTAAGGCCCAAAACAGAGAAAGGAAATCATGGATGTGATTGGACCTTGGGTTAGAAGATAGGAGAAAAGGCATGTGGGTGGCCCACAGAAAGGGAGGAAACCTAGGGAGATTTGACTTAATCAAGGGAGGGAGAGAGCCTGGCCATGCTAGTCAAGATTGTGGTATGCATCCCAGGGGCAGGCCACATCTGTGTGTTCTCCCTTTACCCATGGAGGCAGCCTCAGGGTCCCTCCCCTAAGGGTGAAATGCTCTCCCTTTGGATCAGTGCCCTTTTGATCTTTGCATCTGAAGGCTCTGACATCAAGCAGAAGCCATGAAGCACAGGGATAGCTATGTAAGGGAGGGAAGCCAGAAGTGATTGTGAGGCTTGGTTTGCAGAGCACGCGTGGGGGCAGCTTGGCCCCTTGTGTGAGTCTAATTTAGAGGTTTTCCCAGCGGGTGGCCCTAACTCATCCAGTACCATTCAAGGGTGCCCTCCCTTCCAAAGGGCTGCTCCATTTTAATTCAAACCAAATCCCAGCTTTCTGTAATTTCAGATGGTAAGGAAACACTGGACGGGATGTGGAAGCATGTGGTTTGTGCAGGAGAACTCAACCATGACTTACTCTACACGCTGGGTGCCGGCCGGGTGCTCATCAGCTTCCCCAGCTTGGAGTTCTGATGATGACGATTAACACAGGGATGCTGGGGTGGGGGGAGTGTTGGCTTTTGGGGACATTCCAGTGAACAACGAGGGAATTAGGATGAAGAACCGCAGCTGCTAATTGGTGCATAGACTAGAACAAATTCCCTCTCATCACAGAAAGTATTGTGTTTCGTGTTGAGGAAAAAGAGAGGCTTGCCTATAAATTAAGCTGGGAAATGCAGAGAAGAAATTGTTTGCTGGCCAGAGGAACGTGCTGGGACTGTAATGAAATGTGACATAGAAGGAGGAGGTGCTCTCAGTCAGTGAGTGCATTTCCCTTAGTGTTTCTTTTTAATGTGAAGTGTTGGCTCCCTCCTGGTGGCATCTCTGGGCATACTCCTCACATAGGCAGAACTCCTTTGTCAGTGATTGCTCCCATGCTGCAGCAGCCACACCCTGAGAAATGGTCATATCCAGATTCTGCAGAGCCATGGAGAAGACATGAGCTACTTCCCCCTTATTGCAGCATCAAATTAGCAGAGGTGTCTGGGTTCTTTGTTCGTCTTGTGAGGTGAGCAAGAAGCCAGGCTAGGGGCCCTGAGTCTGAGCCAGGAAGCATCTGCAGAATCTCTGAGCTGGCTCAGAGTGTCCTTCACCAGGGTTTCTGCAGAGGGGCAGTTCACCATTGCCTTGCCCATTTGCTCTGCTCAGCTGGCCTCCTCCTCAGTGTCCTCTCTCTGGGCTTGGCAAGCGCCTCTGTTGGTCCTGTCTCACACTGACCTGCTGGGCTTGGAGACTGTCTTCGGAATGTAAGCACTGCCCAATGCCAACTACAGGCCACATTGCCTTTCCTATCCCTCCTGTGGAGTGGAGATTTTAAGAGATGTCAATTATTTATATGTATTGGCTTTAATGGTTAAGACTTCCAGGGAGACCCCATGTCTACACAGCATTTCTTTATTAAAAAGTAAATACACTGAAAATTCAGGTATCAGAAAACATGGTGAGCCAATCTGTGGTTTCTTTGGGGTAGGTTTGGTGAGAGGATGTTCTGGAAATGCTTTTCTGGTTAAGCCTGAAGGAGAAATGTCTTTGGACTTGAACTGGGTATTAGGAAAACCTTTATCTGGGGGACTGGTGGGCAGCCTAACCCTTTCTAGATCTTTGTGGGACCCAAGTAGGTGGCCCAAACTAGGATTAGCCAGAACAAACAAGTCCTGTGAGGGTAAGCATTCTGCTCTGAGGAAGCCACTTGCCCACATATGTGATTCCTGAAAGAGCCACTTACAAGCTACTGGGTGAAGTGTCCTTACAAGGAACTCTCCCTCCACCCATGACTGAGTTGATTGAATTGCTTTTTCTCATGAGGTAAAGTGCAAGTGTATCCACTGGTTTTACTAGAGATCAATTCTAGACAGTTGGACTTTGTCTAGTTTCAAAAGGATTTAAAGAGATTAAAAAAGAAAAAAAAAGCAACAAAAGCAAAAATAAACCAAAATCTTTTTGAAATCATGTGATTTTGTCTTTCTTCCTAAAAGGACTGAAGATATATTTGGGGGTACATTTTCAACTCTTTTTTGTGAAAAATCACATTAGTCTGCTGACAGATACTGAAGACTGACTGGTCACTCAGAGATGATTTCCCAATATGGAGTTGATAGAGTCAGCTTTTGGGATGATTTTTAAGGTTGGGAAAAACACTAAGAGAGAAGTGAGAAAAGATATCTTCCTGAATAAATTCCAAAACATATTTACAAGTTCTCTTTGTGAGTTACTTGTACCTGCTCAAGATCTTAGAATAGCTTTCTTATAGAATACTTAGAGTGTTCCCTTTTGTATACTTTTACAAGTTCTGAGGGAAAGGATTTCTTTTCCTCCTGAACCACTCTGTGTGTAATTAACTTGGAAAGTGCAGTTCTGAGGTCAGTGAGAGGGACTCTTCTTGCCTCCAGATGGCATGAGTTGGAAGTTGTCATTTGTACCTACCGGGTCCACCCTGTTAGCCCCTCCAGAACTAGTATAAAGAGCCGCTTCACTCAGAGCTGAAAACAACCTTTCTTCATGGTTCAGACTCGATACTAGAGGATTTTGAGGGCATCAGTAGCAGACACAAGACATGCTTTCCAGGGAGATCCATGAGTGAAAGCCTGTAAGCTCCTGCTTCTGCAATTGGCCTGACTGACTTGGGGGGTGGCTGAGATTTAGTTGGGTCATGAGTTCTAGGAAGCCTCCTAAGACTTCACAGAGCCAGCAGCTTCTGCCTGTGTGCTGTGTGAGGTGGGGCATGTGATCCATAGCACAGCATGAACACACTTGTCTGCAGTAAGGCAGCCTGGGCTCTTGAACAGCTCATGGTTACATCACACAGCCAGTCTTTTTGAGTCTCCTTTTCCCTGTCTGAATCAGGGATAATAATGATTCCCATGTGGTTAAGGTGAGGGTTGTCTTGAATAATAGTTGTGAAATAGTTGCCGGTTCATAGTAGGAGTCACAAATAGCACTTCCTGACCGTTCCTGGTGCCTGTCTGATGCTCCTAATGTCTCCCTATCAGCCTCTTATCTCAAATGCTCCCTTCTGCAGAAAGGAACAGTGGCAGGGCACAGTCTGAGACTCCAGGGGACAGTGCTCAAGCCTTTGGTACATGTGCTCGTAGAGCATTCATAGAGGCCGGGACAATTCAGGTCAGAACTGGAAACCTGCCCTTTAAGGTAAGAGGACTTAGTGCCGTAGTTGGGCTGAAAGACGGCACCAAGCAGACGATGGCTGCGAGTTTGTTCTTAGGTGTGGGGGAGTGGTAGACAGTGAACTCCTCCCACAATCACTGAGCTGGTAGCACTGATATGGATGATCGGTTGCTCTCCTTCCCTAACGGACTCAGGGTTAGAGCTGCCTCTGAGGGAAAGGGTTAGAAGTGAAGTTGTCCACTGCTGTTCTTTCTGTGGTCTCCATCAGTTCTGTCTTCCCATTTGTAGTAACTTCCTCTTCTAAAGCATGTGATGCCCGGTGCCTCCATCTCCCCGATTTGACCCTGTCTCAGACTGCATGCCATTCACAGTATAGTCATCCTTCTCTCTCTCTGTAGGTTTTGTGGCCATGTAACCAACTGTTGGTTTTAAAAAACTGAAATGTTTTTCATCTGTTCTGAACATGCACAAACTTTTCCCTGTCACTGTTCTCTAAATAATGCTGTGCAGGGACTTGCATTTACATTATATTACACATTACAGGTAATCTGGAGATGGCTTAATGTGTATGAGATGGTGTGTGCAAACACTGAGCCATCTTACACAAGGCAGTTGAACATCCTTGGATTCTGGGATCTGAGGGAGTCCTGAAACAAATCATCATGGATACTGAGGGATAGCACTTATCAGTTACCTCATAGTTGCATGTGTTAGCTGTAGATTTCAATCTCTGGTCTGGAATTACCCTGACTTTACCCCTCTCTGCTCAGAAACCCTGTGTGTGAACTCTTGAGAGAGGAAGAAAAAAATCTGCTCTGAGCTTCCCAGTACCCGACAGTCCCCAGCTCTGGGTGGGCTCCAAAGTCAAGCTCCGTGGCATGGCTGAACGTGTGGTGAAGCAGTGAGAAGGCCCTTCTGTTTTAGTTTTGGGAATTGAAAACAGGGGCCTTGTCCTGCTGTATGGAGAAATTTCATGTATGGAAATGCTTAAGACCTGGCCAAGTCAAAATCAATCCTGGAAAGAGGCATGCCAGGGCCTCACAGGGAACCCTGTCTTTCCAGACCTCAGAAGCAGCCCTCTTCCTATAGCTGCCGCCATGCTGTGAGCCAACCAGTGAGTGCCCTCCCAACAAGTGGCCTCCATGATGGCTCTAAGCAGCCTGTGTGGCATTTCCGTTGCTTCTCTCTGGACAACCCCTGTGTGCTTTGACCGACTCCCTGGAATTGGGTTCTTTCAGTCATGCCTGAGGATCCGACTATACGGAGTCAGTAAGGTGTTTTTCTTTGAAGTATCCTCTTCAAAGAATAACATTCAGGAAATAAGTAGGAAATTAAATTCATTGCAAGATTATAGGTCTGTATGCACTGTTCAGAGTCTAAAGGTTCAATGTTTAACTATGGGCAGTTAAAGGTAACGACACTTTATTTTTTTTAAAGGGCAATGAAAATGGTAATTTAATTTTAGATCATTGCAGACAGAGTTCAAGTCAACATACACAGGACTAGAAACCTGACAGCAATTAATGATGATTACTGGGCCTCCATTTTAGATTATGATCTGAGTAAGAATCACCGATGGTATCCAAAAGGCCTGTTAGATTGTAACAATAATTTTGAAAGCCACAAAGATGTTATCTCCACCATAATTGGGGCAAGGAAGAGAGAAATGTATCCAAAGTGATGGGACACCAGGTAGGAAAGCCAAAGCCCTGGCTGGGACAGAGAGAGAAAAGCAAACCGTAGGCAGAGGCTTGATGCTCTATTGACTTAAAGCAGGGGAGAAAAACAAGTTTCAATCACATGATAATTCTTGACATATATCTTATGAATTGGATAATTGTATCCAGAAAGAGTATGAGACTGGATCTGGGCTCATTGGATCAGCCATGATTGTTTATTAGTGATGCCACTCGTGAGCACAGGGGTGGATTCCGGAGAGGCTATATGGCTTAAGTAATTTCTATTCCCAAGACAGATTCTCAGCAGAAGAGGGAGTAAATAATAGTGCTGCACTGTAGCAGGGCATATTCGGTGAGTGACTACCAGTTAAATAAAATTGGGCTAGAGTCTTTTCTACAGACACGACCAGAACCCAAGGAAACTGTATCAGTTACTTCTCTGCTGCAGTGACAAGACACCGTGACCAGAGGCAACTTGTAGAAGGAAGAGCTTGTTTAGGTTAAGGTTCCAGGGGGAAAGTTCGAAATGGTGAGGAAGGTGTGGCGGCAGCTGGCTGGAATACGAAACTGAGAGATCATATCTTCAACCACAAACATGAAGCAGAAGGAGAGAATGAGCTGGAGGTGGGGCAAGTTGATCCTTCAAAGCCCACCCGAAATGACGTCCTTTCTCAAGCAAAGCTAAGACTCCCCACAACCTCTCCAAACAGTGCCACCAACTGGGCAGTGCTCAAATACGCAAGCCCGTGAGGGACATTTCTCATTCAAACCTCTGCAAGGGCCATGGGTAGAAGTTGATATATTGCTGCATTGGCAAATATTGAATTTAGGTAACTCCTCCTTTACAGGGTAGCAAAAAGAAAAAAAAAGAAAAAGAAAAAGAAATGTTCCAACGTAGTTGAATGAGAAAATATGGCTAAAGGAGACAAAAAGAACAGTGTCCTAAATGTTAAAAAGGAACTCTACCATGGATTCTGGAAGACATTTTTAGGAGAATAAGACATCAGTAATTGGTTTAAAAACAAGAAAGAGGCTCTTATGAGAGACTGGGATGAGGTAGACTGCACAGCAGAATGACATTCACATAGTCCTCTTCCAGTCATTTATAATTGTGTGTGTGTGTGTCTAATTGATAAAGCTTTCTGGGTACCAACTTGGCTGCATCTCATATTCCATAACTTTTGATACACTGCATTAAAAGGAAGCCTGAGGTTCCAGCTCGATTTCTTCCTGTGTCTAGTTTATTTAAAATGTTACCTTCCAGTTCCTTTATGTTATGGCCAAGGAATAAGCCCTTGTTGAGGTTTGGGTTTTTTTTTTTTTAAGAATTTATGGAGTTTTTTCCCTTAAGGAACAAGACATCATCATATTTTGTAGACATTCTGTAGACTCTTACATATGTTTGATCTATATGACCCACCACTGACTTGTGCAGATGGGATAAAGCATTTCATGATTACATTGAGTTTGTTAATATCGCTTTATTTTTCTAACTACTCTTTGTATATTATTATTTAAGTACGTAAAAGATCAAAAAATGGTTTCCTATCTCTCCTTTGTCTTATTTAATATTTCATTTCCATTAATATTTTGTGATATTGTTATTATATTTTTATTTTGGATATTTCAACTTATTGTTTTATTGCTGTTGTATGTTTGATTCTTCAAATAGCTTTGTTTTAAATATATATCTTTTAACTCTCAATGTAGAGATTATTTTTCCCCTATCCTGATCTCTTTCAACAGGAGGTTTGTATTTTCCATTACAGAAAATTTCAAACCTATAGAAAGGAAGAAAATGATGAATGCCATCATCATGCTTTCAAGTGTGATCAATTCACCAATTTTGATTTTTATAATAAAGATTTTGTAAAATTTGGGAGAATTTGTAGAATTGGTTTTCTTTTGGTTTTTGTAGCTTGAAATGGTCAAGGAGAAAGAAGAAATTGATGTCAAAACTAAAAATATTCTCTTTATTTTGTGTTTCTAGTTATGCATAATTTCCTAGGAATTCCTCCAAAGAACTGGGTCACATTGCTAGCAGTCTTTAAGGTTTGCATCTGAGTTTATCTTACTTCTCATTTATTGTCTTTTCTTATATCTATATTGCTCTCCTTTGGATTTGAGATGTAATTTTTCCCCTAAAAGGTATCCTTTCATCGTTCCTATGGAAAGGGCTCTTGGCTAACAATTTTCAGTGAGTAATATTTACCTGTGAATACGGTTCCAGTCCAAAACAGTTTTTGCCTCTTAACACTGGAATCATTACTTTCCAACTCTCTATTTCTGAAGGGAACTAAGGTGGTTTTCTTTGGGGGTTTTAGTAATTTGTTTATTTGGGGAGCTCTTTGTGATATATGGAAGCCGAAGAGACGTTCCCAGGAATGTATAGAACCAGTGTAGCTGACCTGCGGGCACGGGTGAGGCACCCGAGACCCGATGTAATTGATGACTAGAATTGAAAGACTTCCTCGTTTTCCTTCTGATTTTTTTTTTTACTCTGAAAGAGCCGAATAACTTACTGCCTTTCTGCCTCCCTTTCTTTCTCTTTTCCAGATTTATTTTATATTTGCTTATGTATTTATGTTTTATCTGCATGTATGTCTACACACTAGAAGAGGGCACTGAATCCCATGGGACGACAGTTATAGATGGTTGTGAGCCACCATGTGGGTGCTGGGAATTGAACTCAAGTCCTCTGAAAGAACAGTCAGTGCCTTTAACTACTGAGCCATCTGTCCAACCCCTGCCTCACTTTTCTTGAAGAGTTTGTCTTTTTTCCAATTGGCTGGAGCAGAAAACTGTTTGGAACCAGCAGAAGAGCTGAAGCTGTGTCTTCAGTTTCTCGTAATTGAAAAGGAAAGGACAGTCTGCATTTGCTAATGAGCTGGATACAGATCCGGTCTCTTCCCCAGTAGAATATCAGGACATGGAACTGAGCCACAAAATAAGGCCTCAAGCCGAGAATAACAAGGATTTTGTTATGTTGTCCACTCCAGGACCTATTCTGCTATTTTCATAACATTCTAAAAGATTTTGCATCTGCAAGTAATTAGTTGCAAAATAATCTATCTTGGGACTGTGGGTTAGTGAGAGGTTGGGCAATAGGAGTTCCAACTGTGGCCTAGCAACGTGTCAGTCATGTGTTCCCTCTGCCTTTTTCTGCTTGTGCAACTGTACACACATTATGTAGATATTGGCTGGTCCTGCACAATGATGAGCATAGAAGCCATTGTGTAGATATA
>CABHPH010178590.1:5566-24195 GCA_902168325.1 Peromyscus nudipes | reverse complement strand
TACATTATGTAGATATAGGCTGGTCCTGCACAATGATGAGCATAGAAGCCATTATGTAGATATAGGCTGCTCTTTCACAATGATGAGCATAGAAGCCATTATGTAGATATAGGCTGGTCCTGCACAATGGTGAACAAAGCCATTTGCCTGAGAAGTTTATTGTTAACAATAGTCCCTCACACGTCCATGTAAGCTTCCTGTCTACAAAGGTCCTTCCCAATATTGTCTTGATTCTTTTCCACAGCACCCTGAGAGACAAGAGAGGTTAAGATCTTTATCTGATGGCAATTGTTAAATGGGTGGCATGGTTTTTCTTTTGTTACAAATTTACAAACAGTTCATTAATTATGAAAACACACAAGGAGAAATCCATAAAAAGAAATCATTGTGACATAGTTCTGTGTACAATCACAATTTATACATACATACACATGTAACCAACACCCAGGTCAGGAAAGAGGACTGTGACAACACTCCCATATTCCCCTCCAGCTACCCACCCACCAAGGGAACTGCCCTTCTGACTCTAAATCAATGATGGGAATATTTGAATGAATTTTGTATGGCACATGAACCATGCAATGCATACATTATGCATGTATGCCTAGTGCATTTATCTTTACATGATAAAATTCACTGCCCACGAGGAAACAACAAAGGAATGAATGCCCAACTTGAAGAAAGCACCTCTGAATTGAGACCTACCAGCTGGTTTCAATGGATGAAGGATAGACATGTGGAATATTAGAAGTTCTACCTGTTTCTGTTAAGAACTGACCCCAAACTCAGTTAACACAGAAAGAGAACAATGTTTCCTTCCTTAGGGCTTGGAGGACAAGGTGGAAATCTCTTTCCTACATGGACTTCTAAAAATTTAGGCTGTGAGTACTTAACTCCAAGATCACTTTGGTTCTACCTAGGCCAAAGGCAAGGATGGGAGAGTGGTTTTTCAAAGACTTTTCTGTGTGGCTGTGTATTTCAGTCAATTAC
This sequence comes from Peromyscus nudipes, assembly GCA_902168325.1. Lineage (NCBI taxonomy): Eukaryota > Metazoa > Chordata > Mammalia > Rodentia > Cricetidae > Peromyscus > Peromyscus nudipes. The sequence continues at coordinate 23,205 of CABHPH010178590.1, read as the reverse complement.
CATGGGAAGGTCCACCTTGTGCTCTAGTAAAGGAAGGGATATTTTGCTGGAATGCAGAAGCTAGTAGCCAGTGCCTAATTTACCTCCTTGCTTGGAAGAATGTGTCCCAATGGATGAAGTCCTTTCTGTGACCACTCTGCTTCTTTTTGGGGTAGGCAGAGCCAAAAATAGGCACCACTAACTCTAGCTGGAAACCTTCCTAAGATAAATTCTGGAAGCTTCCTTTCTCATATCTTCAGCACTGCTGACCCCTAATCCTCCCCTCTCTCTCTCACACACACACATACATTCCCTATCTGGAGACGTACAAGCCAGTGGGCAATTAGCGGCCTGCTTGAGATGATGGTTTGGAGCTTGTGAATGGAGGGATAGAGAAATGGACCGTGGCCAGGTTCCACGCTGCCTTCAGCATTTATTATCTGTTTGTTCATTTATTTGTTTATTTCTTTCTTTGTTTATATGTCTGGGGTAGCCTAGATTAACCTTGAACTCCCTGTGTGGCTGATTCCACCTGAACTCCAGATCCTCTCTCCTCTACCCCCCCCCAAGGTTAGAACTGCAGGTATTGCCACCACAGCCTGCTTGAACTGTTGCTTCTAGATGGAACCCAGCCACACTCAGTGCACTAGGCCTTGCTCTAATGGAGCTTCATTAGTTTCAGGCCATACAAGCAACACCCGGATCTCATCAGACTCACTTTCTCTTTGGAGTCTATGTGTGTCACTCTACTGCACTCCAGACCCATTGGACTCAGAACTTTTACATGGAAAGAGATCTCCAAGGTTTGAAGTTGCACCCAATAAGAGATGAATTTTCTTCCTTGTGTTTTGTCCCCTGAAGGATCAAAATGCTTTTAATATAATGAAATTTTGAAAAGTAGGTAACCTTTTAATTTTACAAAATTTTTGTCAGAGAAGTAAAAACATCCAGGAAAGCTTTTAGAGGATGTCAAAAATGTCACATTCAGGTCACCCTCACCTGTGACTTCTGCCATGTAAGGACACAGCTGAGGTGGGGCTCTTTAATATGCTTTAGAAGCACTTGACTTTTTTTTTTTTAAGTCAAATAGGTTAAACTGGAGTGTAGGGCAGACTGTTTTTTGTTTTTGTTTTTTGTTTTTTAAAAAACTGACTTTTCTCTCCTTAAAAATGTTGTTGGTTCTTCTCTAGAGAGATATTCCAGCATAGAGAAATGTCATTTCATTAATTCCCCACTGTGTCTTGCAGACACATGATAAGTCACAAGTAAAATCTGCAGTGCTGGATCCTGAGGTCAGTTCAGTGGTGAGTGACAGAAAGGTAAGGGTTTAGTGATGCTCAGATTTGATTGTAGCACTTTCTGGACCATTTGCCCACATTTGGGTGAGAGGATAGCAACTCCCAACGCTCCTGATAATGTGTTTGATTCCTGGGTCTGGAATATGCATGCCAATCTGAAAACATACACTCAGATTCAATATTGAGTTACTTGGGCCAAATATTCCAATTTTTTTTTTTAGTAAGCCATTGTTAATCACCCCGAAGCAATGCCCCTACCTGCACAGTGGATGTTTAGGTGATATGCTTCCCTGCCATGATGTGTACAGGGAAACAATGTCCCTTACTTACACAGGAAATGTTTAGGAGGCATGCTCCTCCTGCTGCGATGTACACAGGGAAACGTGGTGATGCTTCCATTTGGAAAACGCCTACGTCAAGCCCACCCCGCATAGCAGGGGCTGGAGCCTTGTTGCCGTGTTCCACCTCAGATCACAGTTTCTTAAACTGGTGGTAACTACATATGGGAGTGTGTAACTGAATGCAAGGATCGTGAATATTTGGCAATAATAAGAGGTTTCTGGATGTTCAATAACCAAAAATTTAATTCAAAATCAAATTAGTATTGAATCTGAAGTGTGTCTGGCAGTACCCACCCATGCTGCATCACATGACTTTGTTTCAATGTTGGTTGTGGCATAAAACACACACACTTTACACTGTGTGTGCCCTCGTGACAGTGAGCCCTACCTGACACACCCTGGCTCAGACACCAGGCTGTTGTGACCTATGAATGGCAGTGTTTTTCCTGTTCATTCAGACTTTACTGCTTTTACAGACACATCATGGTTTAATTACGGAAAACAAAGGCTTTTAATAGTCTCCTGTTGTCGCTCTTCAGCAAGCATTATCAGATTGGTACATCTTTGGATTGAATTGGGTTAGAATGATTGATCTCAAAAATCCTTGTTTGAGTTGCCAACTTGAGTTCATTAAGAAAAATCATTCAAGGGCTGGAGAGGTGGCTCAGCGGTTAAGAGCGCTGACTGCTCTTCCAGAGGACCTGAGTTCAATTTCTAGCACCCACATGGCAGCTCACAACTGTTTGCAGTTCCAATCCCAGGGGACCGGATGACAAAACACCAGTGTGTGCCACTATCACACCAGTGTATCTTGAAGGCAGGTTGCTGTTGTTAGGTTGCAGGTTTGTATGTGGGTGGGATTGACGATTACTTTTCTTCTCTATAGCTGGTAGGGATGAAGCTTCTAGTTGGGCAGTGGATTTCTCTACGTTTAATTACATAAGTAAGTGATATCTTCAGCATTAGGGACTTGCCATTAGGTTGTGGAACATAACTAATAGCTTTTTAATAGCCAGTGATGTCTGGGAGTTTTATGGGACCCCTTTTTATTTATTTTTAATTATGTGTATGTGTATTTGTATGTAGATAGATGTACCCGAGTGTAAGAGTCTGAGGAGCCCAGAGGGGTTGGATCCTCTTGGAACTGGATTTATAGGTAGTTTTGAGTTATCTGACTTGGGTGCTAGGAATGAAGTTGAATCCTCTGGAGGAGCAATAAGTGCTCCTAACCACTGAGCCATCTTTCCAGCCCCCATTAGATAGTCATCTTGTTCCACCCCTAAATAAGTCATCAAATATCATCTAACTGTACAACCCCAAAACATTAACACCCTGAGAAAACCAAATGCTGAAGAAGTACTATGACTTAATTATAAATATCCACACTTCCCCAATTGTCCTAATACTTTTGTAGTTTTAAAGTTAACTTGTGATCAATGGGCACTTACTGTATTGTGGTTATTTTATGCTCCTTTAATATGGAATAGAATTTCTGTTGTAATTTTTAAATTGATGTGTGTATGTGTGTGTGTGTGTGTGTTTAGGCCACTTGGGCAAAATGATCATAAACTTGAATTTGTCTCTTTCTGAATGATTCAGCTCATATTAAATAACTTTGGCAAAAACAATACATTGTGTATGAAATTTCAGGGTGTTTTTTTCTCCTTGTATTAGTAAATGCTTGTTATTTAATTAAGTTTGGAATGTTGACATTTTCTTATGTTTTGTTATTGCTTGGGGAGAGTAATTATTCATCCAATAAGAAGATTGAGTTGGGGGCTATATTTTCTCCTTTTTCTCTTCTCTTTTGAGAGTCTTGTTATGTAGCCCAGGCTAGATGCAAACGCCTGAACCTGGGATTACAGTCCTGCATCACTGAGCTTCTGTTTCCTCTCACAGTCATCTGCATGGACAGTGCACTGTGTTTTCTTTGTTTTGAGATCGTTTCTCTGGACCAGCAAGCACGTCAGGCAGACAGAAGTGAGGGGTTGATGGTGGTGGGTGGCATTTATTTATTTGGGAATCTCCTCATCTGTTTATGAAGTAGTTTCATTTTGTGGTGGCGGAGGGTGGGTGTCTTCTGGTTGATTGCCAGTTTTCATGTCTCTTAATTTCTACTTCTTTTTCTTCACCACCAAATCCCAGCAGCTGCTTTTTTCAGGTCACCCCTTCTCCTGCCCAGCTGACGCCCTCTCAAGAATCCCAGACAGTCACAGTGCGTGCAGAGCCTGCCCTCCCTGCTGTGGTCTCCGTAGCCAGAGGAGAGACCTGCTATCTCTTCCTGAGGTTGTATTGTCCATTTGGAATGGGGCGTTCTTTTTCTGGGGTCCTTCTCTCTTTCTCTACATCGAGCATTATGAATTGGGTAATTTATTTACCTATTTGAATATGTATTTGGTATTGCCTATGCAGAGTCTTATACTTATCCAAATGTAGGACTGGAGGTGATTTTACTTCCTCATCTCGTTAATCTGCGTGATCTTTTGGAATATTTATAGAACATAGCGAATTTATTCCCTTCATCGTCCTCACATGTCTGTTCAATTGCGTCTCATTCACTTTAAGTCATTTTAACCGCCCCCTCACTAGCCTGTAGACACGCCCACTAACTGTCAATGGACCCATAATAGTTTCCCACATTCATGTACTTGACTGTATTTTATTGCTTTTCTTTGGTTGGAGATTTACATTGGAAAAGGAAGGTTAAGGTGTGTTTGGCATGAACAGATTCAGCTCGAGCCATTTTGAGGGATGAGCATTGGCTCGGAACAGCCGTACAATAAATCTCTGTAGAATCAATGATTCAAAAGAAAAGTAAACTGGATAAAGTTGCCCAAATGTGAAGAAAACCAAAGAGTCTTTTTAAACACTGAGTTAAATAAAACGTAATAAATCCCACATTCTTACGGAGCTTCATTGGCTGTTTAGAATTTTGAGTGTACCAGAAACAAATACCTTAGCACTGTCGGATTGGGAAACCCAGATAATTAAGTTAGTGTTTGGTGGAGTCGCAATTTGATGCTTTAGGGTACTGGCCACAAAAGAAAGAAAAGCTTCAATCTCAGGGTGACTTCTGTGTGGGAGACTCCTGGGATTCAGTAACCACATGACCTTGTCAGTTCCCTTCTCCCCAACTGTTCATGGGTGGTGATGACTGAACCAGAAAAATGAATGGGGTTCGCTGCTCTGGATGCGGTCAGTTTCCATAAATCATTTCTTCCATTGTCTGGATACATTTGGGCATCCAGTAGTTTATTTCCAAAGTATATAAAGAAGCAGAGGCCAAGGGTGTAATCTTGGAGCTATTTAAATAGAGTGGTTCCAGTCAAGACCAGCAGCTGTTCCCAATTATTAGTCCATATATTCTAGGTGCCAGGGAAAACCCACAAGGGTGTCACTAAATTGAATTTTAAAAATGACCTTCTGTTCAGATGAAAATCTCCTAGCTGCCCACCCCTCAACACTGGTCTCCTGTTGAACAAGTTAGCCACATTGCTGCTGCCTGTAGCAGAGATTTGAGCTATCACACAGGTGACCTTTCAGGGAGTCCTTTGTGGTGCCGTTAGGTCAAGAGGACAAGCCAGAACCTTGCAAGAAGGTCAGGCTGTAATGATGGGTGGGCGCAATGTATGTGTGCTGTGGCAGCAGAGTCCAAGTCCAAGCGGTGCCCGGCTTCCTGCCACGCTGTTTCACAGCCCTGGAGGGATGCAGCAGGGCGTGGGGCCCACTCTACTGAGAAGCACATCCTCCTCCGGAGCTGATGACTGAGAACAAAATCTGCTTCTGCAGAGAAGTCCTTGGAAAACGTGGGTCCCCAGAGAATGACAGAGCAGTCTTTCAATACAAAATGGTCCCATGGAATGCCCTCGCCTCCCTTCCACCCAATTTCATTAGCTTTGGGACTAAAGGACACAGTCTCTGGCGTCACATTGCCTGTGATTATACCTTGGCTTCATCTTGTGTAATGGGACCTTGGACAAGTGAGTTAACGGTTTTCGTTTTGTTTAATTTTCACTCTTGTATCTGTGAAATGGAGATAGTAAACTGTTAGCTTAATAGGGGTGATGTGGGACTGTAGTGAAGGTATCCATTAAAAGTTCTCGCCACATGTTCATGGCCAATGTTTTCCTCCTTCTGACCATTGTCTCTGTCCATGTGCTGCACAAGGGCTGCACGCAGGATGCTTAAACTCTGTTTTCACCCGACTCTTTACTGATGCCATCCATGTGCTGAACATGGTCTACTTAACCTAGTCAAAGCGAACTGTTTTCCTTTTCTTCTCCACGTGTGTGGACATTTGCAGAGGTGTTTGATCAAGTATTTCACAAAGCACAAAGCTAAAGCTGTCTTTTGTTAGGCAAAGGGAAACATTTCCCGAGGTCACTGGCCAAGCTAGAATGTTGCCATATATACAGGTTTCCTAAGTGACCTTAGATCAGTGAAAAATTCCTCATTGTCTACTTTCCCATGGTGATTTCAAGAACTGAAGCTTGGGGAAAACACATCTGGTGCATGCCAACATAAAACACAAAAGCAGTGTGTATAATACATATGCCTCACAAAGATGTATCAATAGAGTTCTTCATTCACAAATATGAAAATGGCCCATTTAATTAGTTGTCAGGGCTGGTGAGCTTCTGTGTTAGAGCCCACATGCAAACTCTTTGAACGGCAGCACAGGGAGTTTATTTACTTGTTCTGTTTTACTGCAGTGAGGTGCCAAGCTGGCTCCAGAGAAATCTTGCCATGTGGTGCCTAGGAGTCTCAGTTCTAAATTGAAAGCCCCGGCTGCTCTCTGTCCTTCCTCTGTCAGGAGTAAGAAGGCAACTTCAGGAGAAGCAGGCCTTTTATTCCACACACATGAACTCTTAATAGTTGATGTTTATGCGTGTTTTTACATACAGCTTTTATGGCCAATTTTACGTCTGTAGGCTTCCTAGGTTATATGCCCCTGAGTTCAATGTTTCCCCTTTATTCCTTAGACCTGACTGCATTTGATATGTGGCATTTGATACGCTATCTTTTATTATGCACAAGCCCTTTGATCTCTGCAGAGGAAAGGCGCCACATAAATGCAGAAATCCATTATAATCATACAGAAGAGTGGCTTTACAGGCCAAGTCGAGCTTAGCAACACAGATACACATGCGGTTGGACAGAGGAGCACACTAGGTTGTGGAATGCTAATGCCAAAGTGTCTATTCAGTTATGTAGGCTTGCCTAAAGACATTTCCTTTTTTAGCACGCATTTCACTGGAGTAAACACACAAAAAGATGTGTACACACTGTAAATATATCACCCTACTGAGTGCACTTGAACACTCAACACTGAGATCAAGGACAGAACCTTGCAGGATACCCCATGTTCCTACCCAATCCCACATTGCTTTCTCTTGATTCTGAACATCAGACGGATCAGAGCACACAGAATGGACTGTTTGAGGCCCGGCTTCTTGTTTTTAACACTGTGTTGGTGAGATTCATCCATGCAGCAAATTTGTTGTTGAAAAGTCATGCATTTACTCATTTTGTTTCTAAAGAGTATCAAAGTGTAAATTTAACAAGACATCTTTCATATTAGTTGTCTAAGAATGTAGGTGGTCAATTCTGCTTTTAATTTATAAGAAGATAAGTTTTGTCTTCAAGTTTCCTCTCTCATTTTTAAATTTTTTAATTAATTAATTTATTCATTCATTTATTTATTTGCTTTACATCCCAACCACAGTTTCTCCTCCCTCCTCTCCTCCCAGTCCCACTCGCTTCCCCTTCCCCCCATCTACTCCTCCTCTGTTTCAACTCAGAAAAGAGCAGACCTCCCACGAACATCTACAAAACATGGTATCTTAGTTAGGGTTCCTATTGCTATGAAGAGATACCATGACCACGGCCACTCTTATAAAGGAAAACATTTCATTGGGTTCGCTTACAGTTCAGTGGTTCAGTCCATTATCATCATGGTGGGACATGGTGGCCTGCCGGCAGGCATGGTGCTGGAGAAGGAGCTGGGAGTCTTACATCTTGACCCAAAGGCAACAGGAAGTTATCTGTCTCACTGGGAGTGGCTTGAGCATATATGAGACCTCAAAGCCCATCTCCACAATGACACACTTCCTTCAACAAGACCACACCTATTCTAACAAGGCCACGCCTCTTAATAGTGCCACTCCCTTTGGAGGCCATTTTCTTTCAAACTACCATGCATGGCATATCAAGTTGCAGTAAGACTAAGCACCTTGCTTTGTATTAAGACTGGGCAAGTCAACCCAGTATGAGGAGTAGGGTCCCAAAAGCTAGTATAGGAGTCAGAGACAGCCCCTGCTCCCACTGTCAGGAGTTCCACAAGAAGACCAAGCTACATGATTGTCACATATATGTGGAGGGCCTAGGTCAATCCCATGCATGCTCCCTGGTGGTCAGCTCCATCTCCGTGAGCTCTTATGAGCCCAGGTTAGTTGATTCTGTGGGTTTTCTTGCGATGTCCTTGATCCTTCTGACTCCTACAATCCTTCCTCCCTCTTTTGCAGGATTCCCTGAGCTCCGCCTAATGTTTGACTGTGAGTCTCTGTCTCTGTTTTCACAAGTTGCGTGACTGTGTAGAATACCCATTTTCCCGTTTCCCCCTGTGACACACAGAAATGATGATCGACAAATCTATCATGGTTTTCTGTTGTTAGCCATAAGGTTTGCAGTAGGGAAGTGAAAGCTGGTACTCTTCTTCCCTACACACTCAAAACAGATGGCTAGTGCCAACGTCAGTGATGGTGTGGGGCTCGGAACCAATCTGTGAGTATAGCAGAATATCATTAGGCATCATTACATTGACATTTTTTTTTCTCATCAGTCATGTTTGGTTCTATCCTAGGTCTCTGAGTCATCCAGGCTCTGGGTCCTGGTGCTCCAGGCATTGTCAGGGAGGGGCTCACTCTCATGGTATGGTCTCAGGCTGGACTAGTCATTGGTTGGCCACTCTCATGATCTCTCTGCCACTCTTACCCCAGCACATCTCTAGGCAGGACAGACTGAAGGTTATGTGGCTGGGTTGGTGTCCCAGTCCCTCCACTGGAAATCTTGTCTGGTCACAGGAGATGACCAGTTCAGGCTATATACCCACAATTGCTAAGAGACTTAGCTGGGGTTATTCTTGTAGATTCCTGGGAGTTTCCCTTACACTAGATTTCTACCTGACCCCTAAATGGCCTTTTTTTTCTGGTTGGCTCTTTCAGTACACTCCCCATCCTACCTCCACCTAATACCACATACTCCCATCCCTATCTGTTACCTAGCCCTCCTTGTTACCTAGCCTCTCTGGGTCTGTGGATTGTAGCATGGTTATCTTTCACTTTGCAGCTAATATCCACTTATAAGTGAGTGTACACCATGTTCGTCTCTCTGGGTCTGCGTTACCTCACTCAGAATGATTTTTTCTAGTTCTATCCATTTGCCTTCTAAAAGATTTTATTTATTTTTACTTTATGGGTCCTAGGATTTTGTCTGCATGTATGTACATCACATAAATGCCTGATGCTCTCAGAGACCAGAAGATGGGCTCTGAGCCCCTGTAACTGGACATACAGGTGGCTATGAGCTATCATGTGGGTTCTGGGGGTCTTCTGCAACATGATTAAGTGCACTTAAACACTGAGCTATCTCTTCAGTTCCTTAATTTCACATTCTTAATAATATCTATTGAGGACCTGGAGAACTGGCTCAGTAGTAAGAATGCATATTACTGTCGTAAGGACCAGACTTTGATTACCAGCACCCATGTTGGAGTGCTCATAGCTACTTGTAACTCCAGCTCCTTGGCATATACCCAAAGGACCAATATCCTGCTACAGAGAAAAACGCATTCTCAATCACGTTCATAGCTGCTCTGTTCATAATAGCTACAGCATGGAAACAGCCTTGGTGTTCATAAATGGATGAATGGATAATGAAAATATGGTACCTGCATATAATGGAATTTTATTCTGCTATACAGAGAAATGGAAATTTGAAATGTGCAATATGAGTGGATGAAGCTGGAGAACATTATGGTGAGTGAGGGAACCCTGACTCAGAAAGATGAACACCTGCATGTTCTTACTCTTACGTCTATCTTGGTGTCGATTCTTTAATTTGCGTGTTTAAAGCAGAGTACCTATAGAATCTAGGGAATGAGGAAGGGACAGCTGGTGGAGATAGGGAAGAAAGACCTTAAAGGGGAAGATGTCTTAGTTAGGATTTCTATCACTGTGATACGTACCATGGCCAAAAGCAACTTGGGGAGGAGAGGATTTATTCCACTTACACTTCTAGGTAACAGTCCATCACTGAGGGAAGTCAGGGCAGAGAAGGAACCTGGAGGCAGGAGCTGACACAGAGGCCATGGAGGCGTGCTGCTTACTGGCTTGCTCAGCCTGCTTTCCTATACAACTCAGGACCACCTGCTCAGGGTGGCTCTGCCCACAGTAAGATGGATCCTCCGACACCAATCATTAATCAAGATAATACCCTAACAGGCCAATCTGATGGAGGCATTTTCTCAATTCAGAGTCCCTCTTCCAAAATGACTCTACCTTGTATCAAATTGACAGAAAACTAACCAGGATGGGGGATAGTAGAACATGGCTGATATGAAGGAAAAGGGGAGTAATGGGAAGGTGGGTTTAAGTACAGAGAGGGATGGGAGGGTAAGGTAAAAGAAGGACTTGGAAGAGTGCTACCTAATACTAAGCATGTGTGAAAATGTCTTATGGAAACCTTCTGTTTTATAAGCTTCCCAAATAGGGGATTATGCTCATGCCAGAAACCATAGGTGGCCAAATAAAAAGTTTAGTGCCAACTGTGAGATACCCCCCACCAGAACTTGATGGTCTCTTGCTGAAGACACCACACACACATTGATCACAGTACATGGAGCTATCAAGTTGGTGCTGACCAGGAAGATTCTTCTCTGTTGGCTAATGTTGAAAGATGCTATGTAGGCTGCTTGGTGTAGGGAGCAAGACATCAACAGTGTTACCCAACTCTAAGCCCTGTAAACTACAATAATGACCCGTATGGTAAGATAGGCCCACGGTGCAATAGTGGTACAGATGATATGGGGGTAACCAACCACTTTCTGATTGGATTTAAGGCCCTCTTCACAGGAGGAAACACATGCTTGGGTACTGCAAATCTGGCCAAGAGCCCATGGTTGAGGAGCTCACAGGCCTGAGGATCGACCTACTATTATTCTGCTAACTGGATATAATGTTAAACTGCTTTCTACATTTGTAACCTTCTGCCCATAAGTTAAGGAGGCAGAGGCCAGCAGATCTCTGTGAATTTGGGACCAGCCTGGTCTACAAAGGGAGTTCCAGGCTGGCCAGAGCTGTAACACAGAGAAATCCTTGTCTTGAAAAACCAAACAAAGAAAAAAGATCAAAAGAAAAAGAAAAAAACAAAACCAAACAAAGAAAAAATCAAAAGAAAAAGAAATATTTTCCTTTTACAAGTCATACTTTCTTCTGGAAGAGCTATTGCTTTATTTTTTTTTAATTTAGATCTAAGTACTATTTGGCTTTTTTTTTTTTAAATTTGTGGCTTAAGGTAAGAGTGGAGATATGTGGTTTAATGTATCAACTCAACTGCCCATTTAACAGCATTCATTAGAAAGATCACCCTTTTGCATTGGGATTCACATTGGAAACAGGTTTAGGGCTGAAATTCTCCAGCAGGCATATCTTCCATTTTTCTTGCATAGATTCTGACTCTTGGGTAGTGGAATCAGCAGGGAATGTGTTTAAAGTTTGCTGGTTGCTCTCCCAGGCTGAGACACTGCAGGTATGGGCCAGTCTCAGCCATACCTATTCCGGACATTTTGCTTGTGTTGGAACAAGGGTGCCTCCTGTAAATTATTGTGGAAGGGATGATCTGGGTTAATTTGGGGGATTCCATTTATTAACTCTAATATTAACATTCTCTCCCACCAGTAGCCAGCCATTCACTAGTACCTATTCTCCCTCCTCCCTTATGTTTAACCAAGCTACCCCAAAAGCAAACCCTTTGAGACAGCTTGCTTACCGCCTAATGGAGTGCATGCATCTGTCTTATCTTTCTGCTGGATCCATCTCACTCAATTAGCCTTATTGAATACTACTATTTGCAAAGATTGTCCTAAAATCAGCATAATTTCTGGAATGAGGGCATTTCCAGCAGAGGAAAAATATAACCCAGAATGGCACAGTTGAGGCACTGAGGATAATTTTCCATGTGCACCACCCCTCAGTAAATTGTGTGGCAAGACCACCATACCATTGACATTCAAACAAAGTCAACCTCAAATGCCAGATCAAATGTAAACTGGTGAAATTTTGAACGAGGCAGGGTTAGCTGTCTCTACTCATTACAGACAAAGTCCCTTTCCCTTCCGAGGACACGTATGTAGTTAACATAGTTGACCTTGACAGTGAATATACAGTCCTGTATCTCTGCACCTGCAGATTCACCAACCACAGGTCAAAATACTAGAAAAAAATGTGTCTGTCCTGAACATTTACAGACTTCTTTCCTTGTCAAAAGTCCAGAAATAATTTGGTAAATATTACATAGCATTTACTTTATATTGTGCATTATAAGTAACCTGAACGTGATTTAAGCTATAGGTGATTTAAGAAATGGATATGCCTATTATTTATATTATATGGTGTGTTATTTATATATTATACATAATATATTTATATATTACATTATATTATTTATATTATGTCTTCTTATATGAGGGGCTTGAGCATCCTCAGATCTAGGTACCCTAGAGCCACTCTCCCTAAAACACTGAGGGACAACCACACTCTCAGCTGCTAATGCTGATTCGTCAGATGACACAACACTTCACTGGGGTAGGCTGACATCCACCCCACTCCCTGTAGAGGAAGTGCACGTGGGGGAGGGGAGCAGCCTCCTGATCTTTGTTGGGTGGATGGACAGTGGGGACTTGTGAAGACAGCCACCCTTCCAAGAGAGACTGTGGCCTCATTGTCCCACAGTGAGGAAACGTGGGGCTCCTTCATTATAACAGAATCTACAGAGGGGGAAAGTCTTGCTAGTTCAATGCAGGGAAACATCCAGCCATAAATACCTCCAACAGAAAGCAAACCAAAAGCCCCGTTTTGAGACTGGAGGTAATTAATTCCAAATGCAATGTTCCGAGACTCAAGGCAGACGTGCGTAGAGTTATTTTTTCTTTCCCCTTCTTTCTTTTGTTGTTTTGTTTCTTTTTTTCCCCTCTCAGACAGTTTACAGCCCAGTAGGAAGTGTAACCATGCGAGCTCTTGGCATGCTACGGGTTACTATGTGTCTCTTTTTATTACTTTGCTCATTTTGATTGGTTTTTACACAAAGATGCATGTAATGAATTCAGCTCCTCTTGTCCACAAGATTTATGTTTCCCAGAAGGCCTTTTTTGCTCTTGCTATCAGTAGTCACATTGTTAGTGCATTTCTCAGTCATGAAAAAGATCCCCAGACTGGACCATTGAAGGTAAAAGCTGAGTTTAATTTTCAATGCCGATTTTTTAAAAGATCTATTTATTATGTATAGTGTTCTTCCTGCATGTATCCCTGCCCGCCAGAAGAGGGCGCCAGATCTCATTACAGATGGTTGTGAGCCACCATGTGGTTGCTGAGAATCAAACTCAGGACCTCTGGAAGAACAGCCAGGGCTCTTAACCTCTGAGTCATCTCTCCAGTTCCATGTTATTTTTTTTTCTTCAATTTAGAAACAGTTCAAACTGTTTAGCAAAGTCAGATTTAAGTCAGAGGTTAGCAAACACAGGCTTCTAACTCCTATACGAAGAATTCTAAATCTCCAAAGTTACCTACCCTTGAAGGCCTGCCTCTTAAACTTTCTCTTGAGTCAAGTTCAGGCCTCATTCTTCCCACAAGAATGCACAGCTCATATTCCCAGCTCTGGGCCTTTGCTTCCTTTCTTGCCTAAGCATGATATAGTCTTACGCCATTGTGTCTCTGTCCGTGGGCTCGCCCACGGAAGTGGCTTCTCTTCCCCCCTTCAGCGCTCTTGTAGTCTGCAGAAATCCCTACACTGCTTCGTCATAGGAGAGAAGAAAAGAACCGAGTGTGAAGTGGCCTTTAACTCCCAGACTTCTCTAAATAAACATATCTTTGGGAATGCTTTATTGACCTTTCTGCTTTCCATCCACTCCCTGCTTCCTCCATTGGCTGGGGCCCAGGAGAGGCTATACTTGAGACCATGGGATGAGTCCTGGTTGTACATCAAATGCTTCCTGGATCTCTGAATAGGTTCTCATCTCTCCCTGGTTCTGGCTATGCTGTGGCTGCTGTCATCTCCTGGCAACCTTGACCTTGTGGCCACGTCTCCTTACGTTTGCAGCTGATAAAGATGCCAGCTGGTCTTCCTCTGCATTACAGTTGGGATCTGAAATGTCAAACGTATTTGAATGATTATTGGTACTATAATCAGTACTGCAGGTACTGAGAGGTTCCTGCAGTCTTTGGAGGTTGGGACCCGGCTGGCAGAGTAGGTCAGTAGGGCCTGGTCAGTGAAGGTTAGACCCACCTCCTGGTTCCTGCCTTCCTCGGCACTTCCTGGTCTGCTGTGATGTCTAACCTCTATCCCATCCTTCCACCACCATATCTGACACTCAGTGTCTTCCCTGGCATGGTGGATTGATCTTCTGGCTCCAGATCCTTCCTCCTCTAATTACATATATAGTTCTTGTTGAGCTCACTATGTAGTCCAGGCTAGCCTAGAATTCATTATGACTCGCCTCACACCCATGTTCTCCTTGCTTCAACCTCCAGAGTACAGTTTATAAGCTTGTAAAATCATGGCCTGTGTGTATGTGTGTGTGCATATACATACATATATATATATACATATATATATATATGATTAAATCAGTGTGCGCTTTTCTCCTGTTAACCTGTCTTTGTTGTAGAAGTTCCTGCTAAGACCTTGTGATGAGGACAGACACTGCACCTTGTACCTCTGTACAGTTCACCAGAAGAAAGTTCATTTCTCTGAAAGTTCTAGAACTTTTCTACTCAATCTACATACCTCCTTGTCTGAGCTTTCAAACTTGTACTTGCCTGTTTATACAGATGATTAGAGTAAGCCTACAACAAAGGAGGGGGAAACACAAAACAAATAGAACAAAACCAAACTCATTTCTTAACAAAGTCAACAAAACTAAAGACTCCAAAAATCTGGGGAGGAAAGAAGCATTTGGTTTATTCCTCTCTTTCTCTCTCTCTTTCCTTTTTTTATAACCCATAAAATCTGAATATCCACATTCCAAGAAGGCATGAGTTCAGCATGTCAGACTATAATGGTTTTTTATTAAAGAAACTCAATACTTTAAAAGGATTAAAACACCCAGAGCGAGGCTTCAGATATCAGAAGACCCCCTTGCCTTTAAGGGTATCAATACTGAATTTTATAAAATGCTGGGGAAACTGTGATTCTTAGCATCAATTTGCCAATTCAAACACAGACCAGCTCACCAAAAGGAATTCACAGTCCAGCTCAATTTCAAAATCACCCCCCATCCCCCTGGGAGCAGTGCCCAACATTCTGCTAGGGAATGGGAATCCAAAATGATTGACACAGGAGCCAAGCTGGCAGAGCACATCAGGTAGGGCATGCTGATGTCTACTTTAGAGGGTACCCCTCAGTGCCAGGCAGAGGGCCAGCAGGACCTAGAATTACCTTGTACAAGGGCCTAAGCAGAGCTCCCAAATCAGAGAGAGGATGAAGACCAAAGTGAGATCATACTGGTGAGGAGGAGATGGCAAGCCAAGAGTACATCACTCTAGCATTGCGGATGGTGGTAGGAGGCCATTCCAATACTCCTCAGTTTAAAGTGCTTCACACATCAGGGTGCCACTCTTTGAAGCATTTGTTCTGAACCTCGGCAGTTACTTATTAAGGCAATATGTAAAAGAAAGCCTAGAGATGGGGGAGCATTGACTGACTGACTCAGAACTTCTTGTAATGCGCCTTGTATGTACCTGGTATTGTTTTAGTTCCTGGGGAAGGGCTCCCTTCAGGTACAGTGATCCCCTGAAACACTGTGGACACACGGGATGACCCTTAGTCACATCTCTGCTGCTGAGACAGACTACCTCAGACTAAGTCATTATAAAGGGAATAACGTTAGTTCATAGTCTGGAGACCAGAAAGTCCAGTAGCAGTAACCAGATGTTGGTGGGAGCTTTCTGTTGTGACAGGGTATATCACATGGCCCACAGGAGAGGAGAGGAGAGGAATTGCATAACTTTTGTAACAAAGCTGTTTCTGAGATAACCAACCTTCTTCCAAAATAATGGCATTGCATAAGGGTAGAGGCTCCATTATTAAATCATTCTTTTAGGGTTCCACCTACATACAATAGGCTGTCCTTGAACTTATGATCCTCATGCCTCAGCCTCCCTAGGCTTGGAATCTAGGATGACAGGTCTGCTTCACAATACTGACACTGTCAGGTAAGTTTCAATATAAAGTTTTGGAGAGTGCTTGAAACCGTAGCTATGACAACAACTACCAAACATTTGCTAACAAGAAGCTTTGCTATAGTTTGAATATACAGTGTTCCTCCAAAAGAGTCCATGTGTTAAAGGATTGGTCACCAGCATGTGGTACCCTTAAGAAGCAGAGCCTACTTGGAGAAAGGTCACTGGAGGTGAGCCTTGAAGGGGATGTTGGGATCCTGCCTTTTTTCGTGTTTCTCTCATGGCCTTGAGGTAAGCTTTCTCCACTGCATGCCCCCACCACATGTTCTATGCTTCCACAGGCCCAAGGTAATAGGAGGCAGCCAACCTGGGCTGAAATTCTTGAAAATGTTCTCTGTAAGCTGATTTATCTGAGGTATTTTGTTACAGTGATGGAATCTGATGAACGCATGCCCACACTTTGATCACTTGCAGTTTAGGAAGAAAGACACAGAGTGTCGGTGACACCAGACAGGTATCACTCCATGTTTATTTTTACAGATTTCCCATAGAAAATTTCTTTTTTAAAACATTTTCCCCCCTCAGGAGAGCATGCTTTTTTATTCATTGATTTCTTTCTGACTTAAAGATATAGGTTGTTTAGTTTAGCATTTTGAAGATCAAGCCTAGATAGAAACTAACACTGAGACTGGAAACTGGTGTGGCTGAATTGCTTTGAATTAACACATAGTGTTATTTTTTGGTTCATGTTAACAGCAGAGAGGTGAGGTACAATTTATGATTATTACCAGTACCCCAGGCCATCCTTGGGCTTTCAAATAACCTCCCAACTTTGTGAAGTCCCCCTGAATAATGATGTCTTCATAACTCTATTTGTTTGGGGGTATTTAGTATTTTTGTTTGTTTGTACATTTTAGAGACAGGGGCTCACTCTGTAGCCCAGGCTGGCCTTAGACTCACTGGTGATGTTCCTGCTTCAGCCCTGAGTACTGGGATTACAGATGTGATCCCAGGCTGGGGCATATACTTCTTAATAATGACATTTGATCTAATTTTATGGCACATTAAATTAAGTGACTTTAAATATGAGCTGTTATTCTTTGTTTGGCACAGTATAGCTTTATTGTAAGCTGAGCTTATAAGTTTCCAATTTTTTGTGTGCATAAACTTTCATTACTGAGTCCTTCCCCACCCCCACCCCTCCAGAAGCCATCAGTTGTGGAGAGCTACACTTCAGCATCCCTATCATAACTCTTAAGA
Source organism: Peromyscus nudipes (assembly GCA_902168325.1). Taxonomy (NCBI): domain Eukaryota; kingdom Metazoa; phylum Chordata; class Mammalia; order Rodentia; family Cricetidae; genus Peromyscus; species Peromyscus nudipes. Next base: position 5,874 of record CABHPH010178590.1, on the reverse strand, counting down.
ATTCTCACACACTCAGTTATCTTTAAGGGGATGGCCCCTGGGAGTTCAACCACGCTCCAGTGAGTATATGGGCAACATAAATTGGACTTTTTCTTTTCTTTCTTTCTTTCTTTCTTTCTTTCTTTCTTTCTTTCTTTCTTTCTTTCTTTCTTTCTTTCTTTCTTTCTTTTCTCTCTCTCTCTCTTTCTTTCTTTCTCCCTTCCTTCCTTCCTTCCTTCCTTCCTTCCTTCCTTCCTTCCTTCCTTCCTTCCTTCCTTCTCCTCCTCCTCCTCCTCTTCCTCCTCTTCTTCCTCCTCCTCCTCTTCCTC
>CABHPH010178589.1:5570-25059 GCA_902168325.1 Peromyscus nudipes | reverse complement strand
TACATTATGTAGATATAGGCTGGTCCTGCACAATGATGAGCATAGAAGCCATTATGTAGATATAGGCTGCTCTTTCACAATGATGAGCATAGAAGCCATTATGTAGATATAGGCTGGTCCTGCACAATGGTGAACAAAGCCATTTGCCTGAGAAGTTTATTGTTAACAATAGTCCCTCACACGTCCATGTAAGCTTCCTGTCTACAAAGGTCCTTCCCAATATTGTCTTGATTCTTTTCCACAGCACCCTGAGAGACAAGAGAGGTTAAGATCTTTATCTGATGGCAATTGTTAAATGGGTGGCATGGTTTTTCTTTTGTTACAAATTTACAAACAGTTCATTAATTATGAAAACACACAAAGAGAAATCCATAAAAAGAAATCATTGTGACATAGTTCTGTGTACAATCACAATTCATACATACATACACATGTAACCAACACCCAGGTCAGGAAAGAGGACTGTGACAACACTCCCATATTCCCCTCCAGCTACCCACCCACCAAGGGAACTGCCCTTCTGACTCTAAATCAATGATGGGAATATTTGAATGAATTTTGTATGGCACATGAACCATGCAATGCATACATTATGCATGTATGCCTAGTGCATTTATCTTTACATGATAAAATTCACTGCCCACGAGGAAACAACAAAGGAATGAATGCCCAACTTGAAGAAAGCACCTCTGAATTGAGACCTACCAGCTGGTTTCAATGGATGAAGGATAGACATGTGGAATATTAGAAGTTCTACCTGTTTCTGTTAAGAACTGACCCCAAACTCAGTTAACACAGAAAGAGAACAATGTTTCCTTCCTTAGGGCTTGGAGGACAAGGTGGAAATCTCTTTCCTACATGGACTTCTAAAAATTTAGGCTGTGAGTACTTAACTCCAAGATCACTTTGGTTCTACCTAGGCCAAAGGCAAGGATGGGAGAGTGGTTTTTCAAAGACTTTTCTGTGTGGCTGTGTATTTCAGTCAATTACCATGGGAAGGTCCACCTTGTGCTCTAGTAAAGGAAGGGATATTTTGCTGGAATGCAGAAGCTAGTAGCCAGTGCCTAATTTACCTCCTTGCTTGGAAGAATGTGTCCCCATGGATGAAGTCCTTTCTGTGACCACTCTGCTTCTTTTTGGGGTAGGCAGAGCCAAAAATAGGCACCACTAACTCTAGCTGGAAACCTTCCTAAGATAAATTCTGGAAGCTTCCTTTCTCATATCTTCAGCACTGCTGACCCCTAATCCTCCCCTCTCTCTCTCACACACACACATACATTCCCTATCTGGAGACGTACAAGCCAGTGGGCAATTAGCGGCCTGCTTGAGATGATGGTTTGGAGCTTGTGAATGGAGGGATAGAGAAATGGACCGTGGCCAGGTTCCACGCTGCCTTCAGCATTTATTATCTGTTTGTTCATTTATTTGTTTATTTCTTTCTTTGTTTATATGTCTGGGGTAGCCTAGATTAACCTTGAACTCCCTGTGTGGCTGATTCCACCTGAACTCCAGATCCTCTCTCCTCTACCCCCCCCCCAAGGTTAGAACTGCAGGTATTGCCACCACAGCCTGCTTGAACTGTTGCTTCTAGATGGAACCCAGCCACACTCAGTGCACTAGGCCTTGCTCTAATGGAGTTTCATTAGTTTCAGGCCATACAAGCAACACCCGGATCTCATCAGACTCACTTTCTCTTTGGAGTCTATGTGTGTCGCTCTACTGCACTCCAGACCCATTGGATTCAGAACTTTTACATGGAAAGAGATCTCCAAGGTTTGAAGTTGCACCCAATAAGAGATGAATTTTCTTCCTTGTGTTTTGTCCCCTGAAGGATCAAAATGCTTTTAATATAATGAAATTTTGAAAAGTAGGTAACCTTTTAATTTTACAAAATTTTTGTCAGAGAAGTAAAAACATCCAGGAAAGCTTTTAGAGGATGTCAAAAATGTCACATTCAGGTCACCCTCACCTGTGACTTCTGCCATGTAAGGACACAGCTGAGGTGGGGCTCTTTAATATGCTTTAGAAGCACTTGACTTTTTTTTTTTTAAGTCAAATAGGTTAAACTGGAGTGTAGGGCAGACTGTTTTTTGTTTTTGTTTTTTGTTTTTTAAAAAACTGACTTTTCTCTCCTTAAAAATGTTGTTGGTTCTTCTCTAGAGAGATATTCCAGCATAGAAAAATGTCATTTCATTAATTCCCCACTGTGTCTTGCAGACACATGATAAGTCACAAGTAAAATCTGCAGTGCTGGATCCTGAGGTCAGTTCAGTGGTGAGTGACAGAAAGGTAAGGGTTTAGTGATGCTCAGATTTGATTGTAGCACTTTCTGGACCATTTGCCCACATTTGGGTGAGAGGATAGCAACTCCCAACGCTCCTGATAATGTGTTTGATTCCTGGGTCTGGAATATGCATGCCAATCTGAAAACATACACTCAGATTCAATATTGAGTTACTTGGGCCAAATATTCCAATTTTTTTTTTTAGTAAGCCATTGTTAATCACCCCGAAGCAATGCCCCTACCTGCACAGTGGATGTTTAGGTGATATGCTTCCCTGCCATGATGTGTACAGGGAAACAATGTCCCTTACTTACACAGGAAATGTTTAGGAGGCATGCTCCTCCTGCTGCGATGTACACAGGGAAACGTGGTGATGCTTCCATTTGGAAAACGCCTACGTCAAGCCCACCCCGCATAGCAGGGGCTGGAGCCTTGTTGCCGTGTTCCACCTCAGATCACAGTTTCTTAAACTGGTGGTAACTACATATGGGAGTGTGTAACTGAATGCAAGGATCGTGAATATTTGGCAATAATAAGAGGTTTCTGGATGTTCAATAACCAAAAATTTAATTCAAAATCAAATTAGTATTGAATCTGAAGTGTGTCTGGCAGTACCCACCCATGCTGCATCACATGACTTTGTTTCAATGTTGGTTGTGGCATAAAACACACACACTTTACACTGTGTGTGCCCTCGTGACAGTGAGCCCTACCTGACACACCCTGGCTCAGACACCAGGCTGTTGTGACCTATGAATGGCAGTGTTTTTCCTGTTCATTCAGACTTTACTGCTTTTACAGACACATCATGGTTTAATTACGGAAAACAAAGGCTTTTAATAGTCTCCTGTTGTCGCTCTTCAGCAAGCATTATCAGATTGGTACATCTTTGGATTGAATTGGGTTAGAATGATTGATCTCAAAAATCCTTGTTTGAGTTGCCAACTTGAGTTCATTAAGAAAAATCATTCAAGGGCTGGAGAGGTGGCTCAGCGGTTAAGAGCGCTGACTGCTCTTCCAGAGGACCTGAGTTCAATTTCTAGCACCCACATGGCAGCTCACAACTGTTTGCAGTTCCAATCCCAGGGGACCGGATGACAAAACACCAGTGTGTGCCACTATCACACCAGTGTATCTTGAAGGCAGGTTGCTGTTGTTAGGTTGCAGGTTTGTATGTGGGTGGGATTGACGATTACTTTTCTTCTCTATAGCTGGTAGGGATGAAGCTTCTAGTTGGGCAGTGGATTTCTCTACGTTTAATTACATAAGTAAGTGATATCTTCAGCATTAGGGACTTGCCATTAGGTTGTGGAACATAACTAATAGCTTTTTAATAGCCAGTGATGTCTGGGAGTTTTATGGGACCCCTTTTTATTTATTTTTAATTATGTGTATGTGTATTTGTATGTAGATAGATGTACGCGAGTGTAAGAGTCTGAGGAGCCCAGAGGGGTTGGATCCTCTTGGAACTGGATTTATAGGCAGTTTTGAGTTATCTGACTTGGGTGCTAGGAATGAAGTTGGATCCTCTGGAAGAGCAATAAGTGCTCCTAACCACTGAGCCATCTTTCCAGCCCCCATTAGATAGTCATCTTGTTCCACCCCTAAATAAGTCATCAAATATCATCTAACTGTACAACCCCAAAACATTAACACCCTGAGAAAACCAAATGCTGAAGAAGTACTATGACTTAATTATAAATATCCACACTTCCCCAATTGTCCTAATACTTTTGTAGTTTTAAAGTTAACTTGTGATCAATGGGCACTTACTGTATTGTGGTTATTTTATGCTCCTTTAATCTGGAATAGAATTTCTGTTGTAATTTTTAAATTGATGTGTGTGTGTGTGTGTGTGTGTTTAGGCCACTTGGGCAAAATGACCATAAACTTGAATTTGTCTCTTTCTGAATGATTCAGTTCATATTAAATAACTTTGGCAAAAACAATACATTGTGTATGAAATTTCAGGGTGTTTTTTTCTCCTTGTATTAGTAAATGCTTGTTATTTAATTAAGTTTGGAATGTTGACATTTTCTTATGTTTTGTTATTGCTTGGGGAGAGTAATTATTCATCCAATAAGAAGATTGAGTTGGGGGCTATATTTTCTCCTTTTTCTCTTCTCTTTTGAGAGTCTTGTTATGTAGCCCAGGCTAGATGCAAACACCTGAACCTGGGATTACAGTCCTGCATCACTGAGCTTCTGTTTCCTCTCACAGTCATCTGCATGGACAGTGCACTGTGTTTTCTTTGTTTTGAGATAGTTTCTCTGGACCAGCAAGCACGTCAGGCAGACAGAAGTGAGGGGTTGATGGTGGTGGGTGGCATTTATTTATTTGGGAATCTCCTCATCTGTTTATGAAGTAGTTTCATTTTGTGGTGGCGGAGGGTGGGTGTCTTCTGGTTGATTGCCAGTTTTCATGTCTCTTAATTTCTACTTCTTTTTCTTCACCACCAAATCCCAGCAGCTGCTTTTTTCAGGTCACCCCTTCTCCTGCCCAGCTGACGCCCTCTCAAGAATCCCAGACGGTCACAGTGCGTGCAGAGCCTGCCCTCCCTGCTGTGGTCTCCGTAGCCAGAGGAGAGACCTGCTATCTCTTCCTGAGGTTGTATTGTCCATTTGGAATGGGGCGTTCTTTTTCTGGGGTCCTTCTCTCTTTCTCTACATCGAGCATTATGAATTGGGTAATTTATTTACCTATTTGAATATGTATTTGGTATTGCCTATGCAGAGTCTTATACTTATCCAAATGTAGGACTGGAGGTGATTTTACTTCCTCATCTCGTTAATCTGCGTGATCTTTTGGAATATTTATAGAACATAGCGAATTTATTCCCTTCATCGTCCTCACATGTCTGTTCAATTGCGTCTCATTCACTTTATGTCATTTTAACCGCCCCCTCACTAGCCTGTAGACACGCCCACTAACTGTCAATGGACCCATAATAGTTTCCCACATTCATGTACTTGACTGTATTTTATTGCTTTTCTTTGGTTGGAGATTTACATTGGAAAAGGAAGGTTAAGGTGTGTTTGGCATGAACAGATTCAGCTCGAGCCATTTTGAGGGATGAGCATTGGCTCGGAACAGCCGTACAATAAATCTCTGTAGAATCAATGATTCAAAAGAAAAGTAAACTGGATAAAGTTGCCCAAATGTGAAAAAAACCAAAGAGTCTTTTTAAACACTGAGTTAAATAAAACGTAATAAATCCCACATTCTTACGGAGCTTCATTGGCTGTTTAGAATTTTGAGTGTACCAGAAACAAATACCTTAGCACTGTCGGATTGGGAAACCCAGATAATTAAGTTAGTGTTTGGTGGAGTCGCAATTTGATGCTTTAGGGTACTGGCCACAAAAGAAAGAAAAGCTTCAATCTCAGGGTGACTTCTGTGTGGGAGACTCCTGGGATTCAGTAACCACATGACCTTGTCAGTTCCCTTCTCCCCAACTGTTCATGGGTGGTGATGACTGAACCAGAAAAATGAATGGGGTTCGCTGCTCTGGATGCGGTCAGTTTCCATAAATCATTTCTTCCATTGTCTGGATACATTTGGGCATCCAGTAGTTTATTTCCAAAGTATATAAAGAAGCAGAGGCCAAGGGTGTAATCTTGGAGCTATTTAAATAGAGTGGTTCCAGTCAAGACCAGCAGCTGTTCCCAATTATTAGTCCATATATTCTAGGTGCCAGGGAAAACCCACAAGGGTGTCACTAAATTGAATTTTAAAAATGACCTTCTGTTCAGATGAAAATCTCCTAGCTGCCCACCCCTCAACACTGGTCTCCTGTTGAACAAGTTAGCCACATTGCTGCTGCCTGTAGCAGAGATTTGAGCTATCACACAGGTGACCTTTCAGGGAGTCCTTTGTGGTGCCGTTAGGTCAAGAGGACAAGCCAGAACCTTGCAAGAAGGTCAGGCTGTAATGATGGGTGGGCGCAATGTATGTGTGCTGTGGCAGCAGAGTCCAAGTCCAAGCGGTGCCCGGCTTCCTGCCACGCTGTTTCACAGCCCTGGAGGGATGCAGCAGGGCGTGGGGCCCACTCTACTGAGAAGCACATCCTCCTCCGGAGCTGATGACTGAGAACAAAATCTGCTTCTGCAGAGAAGTCCTTGGAAAACGTGGGTCCCCAGAGAATGACAGAGCAGTCTTTCAATACAAAATGGTCCCATGGAATGCCCTCGCCTCCCTTCCACCCAATTTCATTAGCTTTGGGACTAAAGGACACAGTCTCTGGCGTCACATTGCCTGTGATTATACCTTGGCTTCATCTTGTGTAATGGGACCTTGGACAAGTGAGTTAACGGTTTTCGTTTTGTTTAATTTTCACTCTTGTATCTGTGAAATGGAGATAGTAAACTGTTAGCTTAATAGGGGTGATGTGGGACTGTAGTGAAGGTATCCATTAAAAGTTCTCGCCACATGTTCATGGCCAATGTTTTCCTCCTTCTGACCATTGTCTCTGTCCATGTGCTGCACAAGGGCTGCACGCAGGATGCTTAAACTCTGTTTTCACCCGACTCTTTACTGATGCCATCCATGTGCTGAACATGGTCTACTTAACCTAGTCAAAGCGAACTGTTTTCCTTTTCTTCTCCACGTGTGTGGACATTTGCAGAGGTGTTTGATCAAGTATTTCACAAAGCACAAAGCTAAAGCTGTCTTTTGTTAGGCAAAGGGAAACATTTCCCGAGGTCACTGGCCAAGCTAGAATGTTGCCATATATACAGGTTTCCTAAGTGACCTTAGATCAGTGAAAAATTCCTCATTGTCTACTTTCCCATGGTGATTTCAAGAACTGAAGCTTGGGGAAAACACATCTGGTGCATGCCAACATAAAACACAAAAGCAGTGTGTATAATACATATGCCTCACAAAGATGTATCAATAGAGTTCTTCATTCACAAATATGAAAATGGCCCATTTAATTAGTTGTCAGGGCTGGTGAGCTTCTGTGTTAGAGCCCACATGCAAACTCTTTGAACGGCAGCACAGGGAGTTTATTTACTTGTTCTGTTTTACTGCAGTGAGGTGCCAAGCTGGCTCCAGAGAAATCTTGCCATGTGGTGCCTAGGAGTCTCAGTTCTAAATTGAAAGCCCCGGCTGCTCTCTGTCCTTCCTCTGTCAGGAGTAAGAAGGCAACTTCAGGAGAAGCAGGCCTTTTATTCCACACACATGAACTCTTAATAGTTGATGTTTATGCGTGTTTTTACATACAGCTTTTATGGCCAATTTTACGTCTGTAGGCTTCCTAGGTTATATGCCCCTGAGTTCAATGTTTCCCCTTTATTCCTTAGACCTGACTGCATTTGATATGTGGCATTTGATACGCTATCTTTTATTATGCACAAGCCCTTTGATCTCTGCAGAGGAAAGGCGCCACATAAATGCAGAAATCCATTATAATCATACAGAAGAGTGGCTTTACAGGCCAAGTCGAGCTTAGCAACACAGATACACATGCGGTTGGACAGAGGAGCACACTAGGTTGTGGAATGCTAATGCCAAAGTGTCTATTCAGTTATGTAGGCTTGCCTAAAGACATTTCCTTTTTTAGCACGCATTTCACTGGAGTAAACACACAAAAAGATGTGTACACACTGTAAATATATCACCCTACTGAGTGCACTTGAACACTCAACACTGAGATCAAGGACAGAACCTTGCAGGATACCCCATGTTCCTACCCAATCCCACATTGCTTTCTCTTGATTCTGAACATCAGACGGATCAGAGCACACAGAATGGACTGTTTGAGGCCCGGCTTCTTGTTTTTAACACTGTGTTGGTGAGATTCATCCATGCAGCAAATTTGTTGTTGAAAAGTCATGCATTTACTCATTTTGTTTCTAAAGAGTATCAAAGTGTAAATTTAACAAGACATCTTTCATATTAGTTGTCTAAGAATGTAGGTGGTCAATTCTGCTTTTAATTTATAAGAAGATAAGTTTTGTCTTCAAGTTTCCTCTCTCATTTTTAAATTTTTTAATTAATTAATTTATTCATTCATTTATTTATTTGCTTTACATCCCAACCACAGTTTCTCCTCCCTCCTCTCCTCCCAGTCCCACTCGCTTCCCCTTCCCCCCATCTACTCCTCCTCTGTTTCAACTCAGAAAAGAGCAGACCTCCCACGAACATCTACAAAACATGGTATCTTAGTTAGGGTTCCTATTGCTATGAAGAGATACCATGACCACGGCCACTCTTATAAAGGAAAACATTTCATTGGGTTCGCTTACAGTTCAGTGGTTCAGTCCATTATCATCATGGTGGGACATGGTGGCCTGCCGGCAGGCATGGTGCTGGAGAAGGAGCTGGGAGTCTTACATCTTGACCCAAAGGCAACAGGAAGTTATCTGTCTCACTGGGAGTGGCTTGAGCATATATGAGACCTCAAAGCCCATCTCCACAATGACACACTTCCTTCAACAAGACCACACCTATTCTAACAAGGCCACGCCTCTTAATAGTGCCACTCCCTTTGGAGGCCATTTTCTTTCAAACTACCATGCATGGCATATCAAGTTGCAGTAAGACTAAGCACCTTGCTTTGTATTAAGACTGGGCAAGTCAACCCAGTATGAGGAGTAGGGTCCCAAAAGCTAGTATAGGAGTCAGAGACAGCCCCTGCTCCCACTGTCAGGAGTTCCACAAGAAGACCAAGCTACATGATTGTCACATATATGTGGAGGGCCTAGGTCAATCCCATGCATGCTCCCTGGTGGTCAGCTCCATCTCTGTGAGCTCTTATGAGCCCAGGTTAGTTGATTCTGTGGGTTTTCTTGCGATGTCCTTGATCCTTCTGACTCCTACAATCCTTCCTCCCTCTTTTGCAGGATTCCCTGAGCTCCGCCTAATGTTTGACTGTGAGTCTCTGTCTCTGTTTTCACAAGTTGCGTGACTGTGTAGAATACCCATTTTCCCGTTTCTCCCTGTGACACACAGAAATGATGATCGACAAATCTATCATGGTTTTCTGTTGTTAGCCATAAGGTTTGCAGTAGGGAAGTGAAAGCTGGTACTCTTCTTCCCTACACACTCAAAACAGATGGCTAGTGCCAACGTCAGTGATGGTGTGGGGCTCGGAACCAATCTGTGAGTATAGCAGAATATCATTAGGCATCATTACATTGACATTTTTTTTTCTCATCAGTCATGTTTGGTTCTATCCTAGGTCTCTGAGTCATCCAGGCTCTGGGTCCTGGTGCTCCAGGCATTGTCAGGGAGGGGCTCACTCTCATGGCATGGTCTCAGGCTGGACTAGTCATTGGTTGGCCACTCTCATGATCTCTCTGCCACTCTTACCCCAGCACATCTCTAGGCAGGACAGACTGAAGGTTATGTGGCTGGGTTGGTGTCCCAGTCCCTCCACTGGAAATCTTGTCTGGTCACAGGAGATGACCAGTTCAGGCTATATACCCACAATTGCTAAGAGACTTAGCTGGGGTTATTCTTGTAGATTCCTGGGAGTTTCCCTTACACTAGATTTCTACCTGACCCCTAAATGGCCTTTTTTTTCTGGTTGGCTCTTTCAGTACACTCCCCATCCTACCTCCACCTAATACCACATACTCCCATCCCTATCTGTTACCTAGCCCTCCTTGTTACCTAGCCTCTCTGGGTCTGTGGATTGTAGCATGGTTATCTTTCACTTTGCAGCTAATATCCACTTATAAGTGAGTGTACACCATGTTCGTCTCTCTGGGTCTGCGTTACCTCACTCAGAATGATTTTTTCTAGTTCTATCCATTTGCCTTCTAAAAGATTTTATTTATTTTTACTTTATGGGTCCTAGGATTTTGTCTGCATGTATGTACATCACATAAATGCCTGATGCTCTCAGAGACCAGAAGATGGGCTCTGAGCCCCTGTAACTGGACATACAGGTGGCTATGAGCTATCATGTGGGTTCTGGGGGTCTTCTGCAACATGATTAAGTGCACTTAAACACTGAGCTATCTCTTCAGTTCCTTAATTTCACATTCTTAATAATATCTATTGAGGACCTGGAGAACTGGCTCAGTAGTAAGAATGCATATTACTGTCGTAAGGACCAGACTTTGATTACCAGCACCCATGTTGGAGTGCTCATAGCTACTTGTAACTCCAGCTCCTTGGCATATACCCAAAGGACCAATATCCTGCTACAGAGAAAAACGCATTCTCAATCACGTTCATAGCTGCTCTGTTCATAATAGCTACAGCATGGAAACAGCCTTGGTGTTCATAAATGGATGAATGGATAATGAAAATATGGTACCTGCATATAATGGAATTTTATTCTGCTATACAGAGAAATGGAAATTTGAAATGTGCAATATGAGTGGATGAAGCTGGAGAACATTATGGTGAGTGAGGGAACCCTGACTCAGAAAGATGAACACCTGCATGTTCTTACTCTTACGTCTATCTTGGTGTCGATTCTTTAATTTGCGTGTTTAAAGCAGAGTACCTATAGAATCTAGGGAATGAGGAAGGGACGGCTGGTGGAGATAGGGAAGAAAGACCTTAAAGGGGAAGATGTCTTAGTTAGGATTTCTATCACTGTGATACGTACCATGGCCAAAAGCAACTTGGGGAGGAGAGGATTTATTCCACTTACACTTCTAGGTAACAGTCCATCACTGAGGGAAGTCAGGGCAGAGAAGGAACCTGGAGGCAGGAGCTGACACAGAGGCCATGGAGGCGTGCTGCTTACTGGCTTGCTCAGCCTGCTTTCCTATACAACTCAGGACCAGCTGCTCAGGGTGGCTCTGCCCACAGTAAGATGGATCCTCCCACACCAATCATTAATCAAGATAATACCCTAACAGGCCAATCTGATGGAGGCATTTTCTCAATTCAGAGTCCCTCTTCCAAAATGACTCTACCTTGTATCAAATTGACAGAAAACTAACCAGGATGGGGGATAGTAGAACATGGCTGATATGAAGGAAAAGGGGAGTAATGGGAAGGTGGGTTTAAGTACAGAGAGGGATGGGAGGGTAAGGTAAAAGAAGGACTTGGAAGAGTGCTACCTAATACTAAGCATGTGTGAAAATGTCTTATGGAAACCTTCTGTTTTATAAGCTTCCCAAATAGGGGATTATGCTCATGCCAGAAGCCATAGGTGGCCAAATAAAAAGTTTAGTGCCAACTGTGGGATACCCCCCACCAGAACTTGATGGTATGACTCTCTTGCTGAAGACACCACACACACATTGATCACAGTACATGGAGCTATCAAGTTGGTGCTGACCAGGAAGATTCTTCTCTGTTGGCTAATGTTGAAAGATGCTATGTAGGCTGCTTGGTGTAGGGAGCAAGACATCAACAGTGTTACCCAACTCTAAGCCCTGTAAACTACAATAATGACCCGTATGGTAAGATAGGCCCACGGTGCAATAGTGGTACAGATGATATGGGAGTAACCAACCACTTTCTGATTGGATTTAAGGCCCTCTTCACAGGAGGAAACACATGCTTGGGTACTGCAAATCTGGCCAAGAGCCCATGGTTGAGGAGCTCACAGGCCTGAGGATCGACCTACTATTATTCTGCTAACTGGATATAATGTTAAACTGCTTTCTACGTTTGTAACCTTCTGCCCATAAGTTAAGGAGGCAGAGGCCAGCAGATCTCTGTGAATTTGGGACCAGCCTGGTCTACAAAGGGAGTTCCAGGCTGGCCAGAGCTGTAACACAGAGAAATCCTTGTCTTGAAAAACCAAACAAAGAAAAAAGATCAAAAGAAAAAGAAAAAAACAAAACCAAACAAAGAAAAAATCAAAAGAAAAAGAAATATTTTCCTTTTACAAGTCATACTTTCTTCTGGAAGAGCTATTGCTTTATTTTTTTTTAATTTAGATCTAAGTACTATTTGGCTTTTTTTTTTTTAAATTTGTGGCTTAAGGTAAGAGTGGAGATATGTGGTTTAATGTATCAACTCAACTGCCCATTTAACAGCATTCATTAGAAAGATCACCCTTTTGCATTGGGATTCACATTGGAAACAGGTTTAGGGCTGAAATTCTCCAGCAGGCATATTTTCCATTTTTCTTGCATAGATTCTGACTCTTGGGTAGTGGAATCAGCAGGGAATGTGTTTAAAGTTTGCTGGTTGCTCTCCCAGGCTGAGACACTGCAGGTATGGGCCAGTCTCAGCCATACCTATTCCAGACATTTTGCTTGTGTTGGAACAAGGGTGCCTCCTGTAAATTATTGTGGAAGGGATGATCTGGGTTAATTTGGGGGATTCCATTTATTAACTCTAATATTAACATTCTCTCCCACCAGTAGCCAGCCATTCACTAGTACCTATTCTCCCTCCTCCCTTATGTTTAACCAAGCTACCCCAAAAGCAAACCCTTTGAGACAGCTTGCTTACCGCCTAATGGAGTGCATGCATCTGTCTTATCTTTCTGCTGGATCCATCTCACTCAATTAGCCTTATTGAATACTACTATTTGCAAAGATTGTCCTAAAATCAGCATAATTTCTGGAATGAGGGCATTTCCAGCAGAGGAAAAATATAACCCAGAATGGCACAGTTGAGGCACTGAGGATAATTTTCCATGTGCACCACCCCTCAGTAAATTGTGTGGCAAGACCACCATACCATTGACATTCAAACAAAGTCAACCTCAAATGCCAGATCAAATGTAAACTGGTGAAATTTTGAACGAGGCAGGGTTAGCTGTCTCTACTCATTACAGACAAAGTCCCTTTCCCTTCCGAGGACACGTATGTAGTTAACATAGTTGACCTTGACAGTGAATATACAGTCCTGTATCTCTGCACCTGCAGATTCACCAACCACAGGTCAAAATACTAGAAAAAAATGTGTCTGTCCTGAACATTTACAGACTTCTTTCCTTGTCAAAAGTCCAGAAATAATTTGGTAAATATTACATAGCATTTACTTTATATTGTGCATTATAAGTAACCTGAACGTGATTTAAGCTATAGGTGATTTAAGAAATGGATATGCCTATTATTTATATTATATGGTGTGTTATTTATATATTATACATAATATATTTATATATTACATTATATTATTTATATTATGTCTTCTTATATGAGGGGCTTGAGCATCCTCAGATCTAGGTACCCTAGAGCCACTCTCCCTAAAACACTGAGGGACAACCACACTCTCAGCTGCTAATGCTGATTCGTCAGATGACACAACACTTCACTGGGGTAGGCTGACATCCACCCTACTCCCTATAGAGGAAGTGCACGTGGGGGAGGGGAGCAGCCTCCTGATCTTTGTTGGGTGGATGGACAGTGGGGACTTGTGAAGACAGCCACCCTTCCTAGAGAGACTGTGGCCTCAGTGTCCCACAGTGAGGAAACGTGGGGCTCCTTCATTATAACAGAATCTACAGAGGGGGAAAGTCTTGCTAGTTCAATGCAGGGAAACATCCAGCCATAAATACCTCCAACAGAAAGCAAACCAAAAGCCCCGTTTTGAGACTGGAGGTAATTAATTCCAAATGCAATGTTCCAAGACTCAACGCAGACGTGCGTAGAGTTATTTTTTCTTTCCCCTTCTTCCTTTTGTTGTTTTGTTTCTTTTTTTCCCCTCTCAGACAGTTTACAGCCCAGTAGGAAGTGTAACCATGCGAGCTCTTGGCATGCTACGGGTTACTATGTGTCTCTTTTTATTACTTTGCTCATTTTGATCCGTTTTTACACAAAGATGCATGTAATGAATTCAGCTCCTCTTGTCCACAAGATTTATGTTTCCCAGAAGGCCTTTTTTGCTCTTGCTATCAGTAGTCACATTGTTAGTGCATTTCTCAGTCATGAAAAAGATCCCCAGACTGGACCATTGAAGGTAAAAGCTGAGTTTAATTTTCAATGCCGATTTTTTAAAAGATCTATTTATTATGTATAGTGTTCTTCCTGCATGTATCCCTGCCCGCCAGAAGAGGGCGCCAGATCTCATTACAGATGGTTGTGAGCCACCATGTGGTTGCTGAGAATCAAACTCAGGACCTCTGGAAGAACAGCCAGGGCTCTTAACCTCTGAGTCATCTCTCCAGTTCCATGTTATTTTTTTTTCAATTTAGAAACAGTTCAAACTGTTTAGCAAAGTCAGATTTAAGTCAGAGGTTAGCAAACACAGGCTTCTAACTCCTATACGAAGAATTCTAAATCTCCAAAGTTACCTACCCTTGAAGGCCTGCCTCTTAAACTTTCTCTTGAGTCAAGTTCAGGCCTCATTCTTCCCACAAGAATGCACAGCTCATATTCCCAGCTCTGGGCCTTTGCTTCCTTTCTTGCCTAAGCATGATATAGTCTTACGCCATTGTGTCTCTGTCCGTGGGCTCGCCCACGGAAGTGGCTTCTCTTCCCCCCTTCAGCGCTCTTGTAGTCTGCAGAAATCCCTACACTGCTTCGTCATAGGAGAGAAGAAAAGAACCGAGTGTGAAGTGGCCTTTAACTCCCAGACTTCTCTAAATAAACATATCTTTGGGAATGCTTTATTGACCTTTCTGCTTTCCATCCACTCCCTGCTTCCTCCATTGGCTGGGGCCCAGGAGAGGCTATACTTGAGACCATGGGATGAGTCCTGGTTGTACATCAAATGCTTCCTGGATCTCTGAATAGGTTCTCATCTCTCCCTGGTTCTGGCTATGCTGTGGCTGCTGTCATCTCCTGGCAACCTTGACCTTGTGGCCACGTCTCCTTACGTTTGCAGCTGATAAAGATGCCAGCTGGTCTTCCTCTGCATTACAGTTGGGATCTGAAATGTCAAACGTATTTGAATGATTATTGGTACTATAATACAATAATCAGTACTGCAGGTACTGAGAGGTTCCTGCAGTCTTTGGAGGTTGGGACCCGGCTGGTAGAGTAGGTCAGTAGGGCCTGGTCAGTGAAGGTTAGACCCACCTCCTGGTTCCTGCCTTCCTCGGCACTTCCTGGTCTGCTGTGATGTCTAACCTCTACCCCATGCTTCCACCACCATGTCTGACACTCAGTGTCTTCCCTGGCATGGTGGATTGATCTTCTGGTACCAGATCCTTCCTCCTCTAATTACACCATCAGGCATCACCCCGCAATGCTAGAGTGATGTACTCTTGGCTTGCCATCTCCTCCTCACCAGTATGATCTCACTTTGGTCTTCATCCTCTCTCTGATTTGGGAGCTCTGCTTAGGCCCTCGTACAAGGTAATTCTAGGTCCTGCTGGCCCTCTGCCTGGCACTGAGGGGTACCCTCTAAAGTAGACATCAGCATGCCCTACCTGATGTGCTCTGCCAGCTTGGCTCCTGTGTCAATCATTTTGGATTCCCATTCCCTAGCAGAATGTTGGGCACTGCTCCCAGTGGGGGGTGGGGGGTGATTTTGAAATTGAGCTGGACTGTGAATTCCTTTTGGTGAGCTGGTCTGTGTTTGAATTGGCAAATTGATGCTAAGAATCACAGTTTCCCCAGCATTTTATAAAATTCAGTATTGATACCCTTAAAGGCAAGGGGGTCTTCTGATATCTGAAGCCTCGCTCTGGGTGTTTTAATCCTTTTAAAGTATTGAGTTTCTTTAATAAAAAACCATTATAGTCTGACATGCTGAACTCATGCCTTCTTGGAATGTGGATATTCAGATTTTATGGGTTATAAAAAAAGGAAAGAGAGAGAGAAAGAGAGGAATAAACCAAATGCTTCTTTCCTCCCCAGATTTTTGGAGTCTTTAGTTTTGTTGACTTTGTTAAGAAATGAGTTTGGTTTTGCTCTACTTGTTTTGTGTTTCCCCCTCCTTTGTTGTAGGCTTACTCTAATCATCTGTATAAACAGGCAAGTACAAGTTTGAAAGCTCAGACAAGGAGGTATGTAGATTGAGTAGAAAAGTTCTAGAACTTTCAGAGAAATGAACTTTCTTCTGGTGAACTGTACAGAGGTACAAGGTGCAGTGTCTGTCCTCATCACAAGGTCTTAGCAGGAACTTCTACAACAAAGACAGGTTAACAGGAGAAAAGCGCACACTGATTTATTCAAATATATATATATGTATGTATATGCACACACACATACACACAGGCCATGATTTTACAAGCTTATAAACTGTACTCTGGAGGTTGAAGCAAGGAGAACATGGGTGTGAGGCCAGTCATAATGAATTCTAGGCTAGCCTGGGCTACATAGTGAGCTCAACAAGAACTATATATGTATATCTATGCTAAAGTGCTTGGCCAGCATGTACAAGGCCCTGAGTTAGACTCCTGATATCACACACAAAAAAATTTAAATAACATGGGAGCTTGGAGAAATGAAGATCCAAAAACTCTATTTTTGTGCTTGGGTTGGATGAATCATAAATAGCCATAGGAAAAATGTGGTTGGACAAAAGGCTATGATTTAACAGCAATAGTTGGGGGCACCCAGCAAGTCCCATCTGCTAAGACTCTTCTTGGCCTCCCTACGTCACATTCCTTCCCTTGGGTTTGGGAGGACTCCATGAAACGACGGTCTTCCAGGAAGAAGGGAGTGTGGTGCTTCTAAGCTTCACAGTTGAGTTTGGGGGGAAGAAGTTCTGGTTCCTATGACCCATCTTAAAGAAAAGGGGTTTTGCTTTCTGTGACTAGTTTTGGGGTGTCGCTCAGCTTTCAGTGCTGTGACAGAAGTGTGAGAGAAACAGTTTGAAGGAGAAGACCATTACTTTGGTTCATCCTGTCTGTGGTGGCAGCCCTTGATCACATGGCCCCATTTCTGTGGCCAGTAGTGAGGAAAAACATCACCACGGTGGAAAGTGTGTTGTGGAGGGGAGCTGCTCATGGTGGCCAGGAGACGGAGGCAGCATGATAGACAAGGACAGAGACTCGCTGCCTACTGTGGCCTCCTTGTTCCGAGGAGGCCCACTTCTCAATAGTCCACTCAGCTGTGAATTAACAAGGGATTGACCCATTGACTGAGCTAGCACCTTCATGAGCCAGTCACCTCTCAATGATTGAATTTATCAGTGAGGGTACAAACATTTAACTCATGAGACTGGCTTCTGTAGCAGAGAAAAAACATGCGTGGTAGGAGGCCATTCCAATACTCCTCAGTTTAAAGTGCTTCACACATCAGGGTGCCACTCTTTGAAGCATTTGTTCTGAACCTCGGCAGTTACTTATTAAGGCAATATGTAAAAGAAAGCCTAGAGATGGGGGAGCATTGACTGACTGACTCAGAACTTCTTGTAATGCGCCTTGTATGTACCTGGTATTGTTTTGGTTCCTGGGGAAGGGCTCCCTTCAGGTACAGTGATCCCCTGAAACACTGTGGACACACGGGATGACCCTTAGTCACATCTCTGCTGCTGAGACAGACTACCTCAGACTAAGTCGTTATAAAGGGAATAACGTTAATTCATAGTCTGGAGACCAGAAAGTCCAGTAGCAGTAACCAAGATGTTGGTGGGAGCTTTCTGTTGTGACAGGGTATATCACATGGCCCACAGGAGAGGAGAGGAGAGGAATTGCATAACTTTTGTAACAAAGCTGTTTCTGAGATAACCAACCTTCTTCCAAAATAATGGCATTGCATAAGGGCAGAGGCTCCATTATTAAATCATTCTTTTAGGGTTCCACCTACATACAATAGGCTGTCCTTGAACTTATGATCCTCATGCCTCAGCCTCCCTAGGCTTGGAATCTAGGATGACAGGTCTGCTTCACAATACTGTCACTGTCAGGTAAGTTTCAATATAAAGTTTTGGAGAGTGCTTGAAACCGTAGCTATGACAACAACTACCAAACATTTGCTAACAAGAAGCTTTGCTATAGTTTGAATATACAGTGTTCCTCCACAAGAGTCCATGTGTTAAAGGATTGGTCACCAGCATGTGGTACCCTTAAGAAGCAGAGCCTACTTGGAGAGAGGTCACTGGAGGTGAGCCCTTGAAGGGGATGTTGGGATCCTGCCTTTTTTCGTGTTTCTCTCATGGCCTTGAGGTAAGCTTTCTCCACTGCATGCCCCCACCACATGTTCTATGCTTCCACAGGCCCAAGGTAATAGGAGGCAGCCAACCTGGGCTGAAATTCTTGAAAATGTTCTCTGTAAGCTGATTTATCTGAGGTATTTTGTTACAGTGATGGAATCTGATGAACGCATGCCCACACTTTGATCACTTGCAGTTTAGGAAGAAAGACACAGAGTGTCGGTGACACCAGACAGGTATCACTCCATGTTTATTTTTACAGATTTCCCATAGAAAATTTCTTTTTTAAAACATTTTCCCCCCTCAGGAGAGCATGCTTTTTTATTCATTGATTTCTTTCTGACTTAAAGATATAGGTTGTTTAGTTTAGCATTTTGAAGATCAAGCCTAGATAGAAACTAACACTGAGACTGGAAACTGGTGTGGCTGAATTGCTTTGAATTAACACATAGTGTTATTTTTTGGTTCATGTTAACAGCAGAGAGGTGAGGTACAATTTATGATTATTACCAGTACCCCAGGCCATCCTTGGGCTTTCAAATAACCTCCCAACTTTGTGAAGTCCCCCTGAATAATGATGTCTTCATAACTCTATTTGTTTGGGGGTATTTAGTATTTTTGTTTGTTTGTACATTTTAGAGACAGGGGCTCACTCTGTAGCCCAGGCTGGCCTTAGACTCACTGGTGACGTTCCTGCTTCAGCCCTGAGTACTGGGATTACAGATGTGATCCCAGGCTGGGGCATATACTTCTTAATAATGACATTTGATCTAATTTTATGGCACATTAAATTAAGTGACTTTAAATATGAGCTGTTATTCTTTGTTTGGCACAGTATAGCTTTATTGTAAGCTGAGCTTATAAGTTTCCAATTTTTTGTGTGCATAAACTTTCATTACTGAGTCCTTCCCCACCCCCACCCCTCCAGAAGCCATCAGTTGTGGAGAGCTACACTTCAGCATCCCTATCATAACTCTTAAGAATTCTCACACACTCAGTTATCTTTAAGGGGATGGCCCCTGGGAGTTCAACCACGCTCCAGTGAGTATATGGGCAACATAAATTGGACTTTTTCTTTTCTTTCTTTCTTTCTTTCTTTCTTTCTTTCTTTCTTTCTTTCTTTCTTTCTTTCTTTCTTTCTTTCTTTCTTTTCTCTCTCTCTCTCTTTCTTTCTTTCTCCCTTCCTTCCTTCCTTCCTTCCTTCCTTCCTTCCTTCCTTCCTTCCTTCCTTCCTTCCTTCTCCTCCTCCTCCTCCTCTTCCTCCTCTTCTTCCTCCTCCTCCTCTTCCTC
>CABHPH010178584.1:37806-56822 GCA_902168325.1 Peromyscus nudipes | reverse complement strand
CTGCCTGGGACTCTGGTGATGTCCCTCCATTCTCTATCCCTGCCTGGAACTCTGGTGATGTCCCTCCATTCTCTATCCCTACCTGGGACTCTGGTGACGTCCCTCCATTCTCTACCCCTGCCCGTCCATTCTTCTTTCTCCATTCATCCTTGCTCCCTCCTCCTGCTACCCCTATCCCCTCCATCTTCCTTCCTCCATACCTATTCTCTCCCTTCTTCCTTCCTCCTCTCTTCCTCCCTCCTCCCTCTTCTCTTCTTCCTTCCCCCTTCCCTGTATCTCTTCTCCATCCACCACTCTTCCCTCATTCCTCTATTTCCCTCCTTTCTCCTTCCTTCTCCCTCTCATCCCTCCAGTCCAGGGAAGGACTAGCTTTCTCACCTCAGGGTCCCCCCCCCTCCATATCCTGTTGCCAGCAGCTTCCTCCTCACTGGTGAAACCAGTTCCCTGTATTAAATTTTCTCTGTTGAAAATTCTTAAAATAGTCTTTATTTGTTCCTTGCTGCTGTTTTTTTGTTTTTTTGTTTGTTTGTTTTTTTCGAGACAAGGTTTCTCTGTGTAGTTTTGGTGCCTGTCCTGGATCTCTCTGTAGACCAGACTGGTCTCGAATTCACAGGGATTCACCTGGCTCTGCCTCCCAAGTGGTGGGATTAAAGGCGTGCGCCACCACTGCCTGGCCCTCCTTGCTGCTGTTTTGAGACAGGGTCTCACTGTGTAGCCTATGCTGACCTTGAACATGGGATCCTGCATCTGGCCTCAGCTTCCCCACAGTGTCCAGCTGTTTCTGATTTCTTGATTGGATCTTATGGCAATGCCTATTAAGTGACTTCCCAGCCTTGACTTTCCTGTCTGTGAAGTGGGGTTAGCTACTGGACTCACCACTTACGGTCACGCAAGGTTCAAATGTGTTAGCTCTCGTTTGACCCTTGGCTTAGTCTCTGGCTCACAATAATGATGGTTTCCCCAGCGAGGCTCCAGGCAGGAGCTGTAGGCAGTCATTCCGGGGGCACGGTTCTTTCTACAGCTAGCCATAGTGCCTCATCGTTCACCCTCTGCAAAGCATTGGTTCTGTGTGTGCCTACGAATGCCCGTGCTTAATAGAGGGCATGCGCTACAGACACAGACAGGCTTGGCCTTAGTCTAACAGCCTCCACTCTTCTCTCTGACATCCCTCTACCACCCCACAAAGCAGGGGAGCCAACACCTTTCCCAATGCTGTGTACAGCCTGGAGGACACAGAGAAACTGTGACCTTCTCGAATGTCCTGGGGCCCCTGAAAGGCCTATGTGTCATCATGAAACTCGAACACCTCTCGCAGCCAGTTTTTCATACAAGCCACGGTGACTGCTGCCCGTCATCAGCATATCAAGTTAGCAGCTAATTTTAGTCTGCTCACAGACTGGCTGGCAGACACGCAATTAACACCGCCGTATGGTAGAGGCTCCAGCCCTGTGACCCGAGACCTTGAGTCATGAATGCGGAGGTTCAAGACCTGAGAGGGCCACTGACTTGTCTGACCTGAGTATCTCAGTTCCTTCAAGCTTCCAGATCTGCCTGCTCCATTCAATAAAAACACAGATGGACAGGCATCCATCCCAGATATGTAGGAGGACCAATCCCTTCCCAGATGCCTCTGGGGATCCACAGGGTCGTGCGTCTTCCAGGTCACACCTGTAGCTTCTAGATGGTTCTGAGTCTTGCCCTCAGAAGCTGCTGCCTGCTCCATCTTTACTTCTGACAGTCCCTTTTGCTATGGCACACAACCATTGAGATGCCAAGAGCAAGATGAGGCAGACTTTTACTGAGGATCAGGGGCTGGCTGGGCTGGGGACAGGAATCTGGTGAACCTGGCACAGCCCAATGGTAGTGTCCTTCACCACCCCTTCTGGAACATTCTCACTGTCTGGTTTTCTCCCTGGGCTCTCTGCTGCTGCCATGCTGCTAGTCTCCCTCTCACACGTATGGAAGCTGCCATCTCACCTCTTCCCACATCGGCTTGCTTCTTAGCATTTCCTAGAGCCCTCCTGACCCCTAAACTCCAACATCACACTCCTCTTCTGATGACTGAAAAACTGCTGTCCTCTGGAGAAGCTGTGAGCATCCAGCAGGCTGCGTAGCTTTGCTGTGTGTTTGGGAAGAGTGTGCTTTCTCTCGCCGCTGGGGTGTTTCTCCAAAGCTGCGGGGCAGGCAGGGAAGAAACGGGAGGAGAGGCCAGGGGAAGATGGCCTCAGACCCAGGAACCGAGTGACATCCCCGTACATATTTTGGGATTGGCAATGTCCAGGAACCAAGTGACATCCTTGTACATATTTTGGGATTGGCAATGTCCATGGTGACCGCACATCGATGCTTATGTTGCTGTGAGATCTGGCCCTTTGTGGAATGTTTGGCTATGATGGTTCATCTTCATGGCCAAGGCCTTAGTTATTTTTTTCTATTGGCGTGATAAGACACCATGGCCATGGCAGCTTATAGATGAAAGAGTTTATGTGGGACTTAAAATTAGAGGGTTAGAATCCATGATGGTGGTGCAAAGACCCACATGGGGACAGGAACAGCTGAGAATGCATGTCTCTTTTTTAATTTTAAAAATATTTTTAAAGACCTATTATTTTGTATATATGAATGTTTTGCCTATGTGTGTGTCTGTGCACTGCATGCATGGGTTGTGCCCAATGAGATAGTGAGCTGCCATGTGGGTGTTGGGAATTGAACCCAGGTTCTTTGCAAGAACAAGTGTTCTTCACCATGGAGCCAACTCTCTAGTCCGTGATCATATCTTGATCCACAAGCAGGAGGCAGAGAGCATACTGGGAATGGAGTGAGTCGTTTTGAAACCTCAAAGCTCACCCTAAGTGACACAGATCCTCCATCAAGGCTACATCTCCTAATCCTTCCAAAACAGCTGCACCAACTGGGGACAAGCATTTAAACACCCATGAGCCTGTGGGGGCACTCTCATTCAAATCATCACAGTCAACATGGCAGGGTTTGGAGTTACCTGGGAGACACACCTCTGGATATGCCTGTGATTGATGTTTTCAGAGAGGCTTGAGTAAGCATTCATCTCTCCCTGCTTCCTGACTGTGGATGCGATATGACCAGTTGCCTCACGCTCTAGCCGCCATGCCTTCCCCACCATGATGGACTGTACCCTCGAACTGTGAGCCAAATTTTCTTTAAGATTTTAATGATTTTAAAAGAGTATGGGGTGCAGTGTGAAGGCTCTGGATAGTTAATAGGGAATTCTCATGGTGGGGAGAGTCTTGTGATCAATTGGGCTCAGTTGGCAGAGGGCTTGCCTAGCATGTGTAGAGCCCTGGGTTGGATCCCAGGCACCTCATAAAACCAGGTGCAGTGGCATGCCTGAGATCTCAGTACTTGGGAGGTGGAGGCAGGAGGATCAGAAGTCCAAGGTCATACCACATAACATAGCAAGTTTGTGGCCAGGTTGAGCTACATGAGTCTCTCTCAGAGAAAGGTGGGCAGACTGTAGACACCAGAGTTCATATACCAGGAGCCACTATAGGAAATCAGCTTCTGGGGTGCATGAAAATCTAGGGGAAGGAATATTCTGGAATGTTCTGGAATATTCTGGAATGGGCAGAAGTCTAGAACAAGTCTGGCTTCCTCCAGTGGGATTTATATTGATGAATCGATGGTTAGGATCTCAGCCAAAAAAAAAAAATACTATTCTTAGACCGAGCTGTCTGAGAATTTGAATATGGGGATGTCTCTAAGGCCACATTGCCCATGTTTAAAGGGGCCAGGGGGTCCTGGGCTCTGACTCTCGGGTGTTTAGAAGCTTTGTGCTTCTTTGCATGGGGAGTGGATCCCAGGGAGTTATCAGTTGGCCTGGAGGATTCTGGGAACCCCATCTGACTCAGGACTCCCAGCTGCTATGGTATCATGGATCCTCAGAATCTTAGTGGAAGGGACCATCCTCCTGCCTTGAGCTGGCACTGATCCACTTTATGCACCAGACTCGAGGGAACCCAGCCGTCCTTACGGTGCCTGGATGGTGTTTGCTGAGACCAACAGAATCCCCGCTAAGGGCCAGGATGGAGAACATGTGGACGTGTGATTACCCCATAGTCAGGTTTTGTCTGTTTTTTAGTTGTTTGGACCTGAAGTCACCTCTGCTGCTCTGACCCTGGGTAGCCCTTGAACCCAGGGGCACATCAGTTCTGCTATGGATGAGAACTAGATAACACAGAAGCTTGTGAACACAGAGGTGTGGAGTGGTCACTTGGGGGGAAATGTGGCTTTCAAACTCTTTATTCATGACTATACACTTGACTGAATCATGCCTTGAGTTGTTCCACTTGGGAGAAGAACTACATTTATGTCTCCCTGTAAACACATTTGCCAAGCATCCATACTCACCAGAGACTCTCCTTTTCGGGCTTTATACTGTATCACCTCACCAATCTCTGTATCCTTCCTGTGCAGAAAGCCTGTTCTCATTGGCCCCATTGAAATAAATCATTTTTATCTGCGTGATTATTTTGTCTGCATGCACATATGCAAGCTGTACATGGGCCTGGGGCTTCCGGAGACCATAGAGAGTAAAGGATCCCCTGAAACTATATATAGAGTTTTGACCCACCGTGTGGGTACTGGGACTCGAACCCCAGTCCCCAGAGAGAGCATCAAGTTGCTCTTTACTGCTGAGCCACATTTCCAGTCTCTTATTGGTCCTTTGTATGGGTAAAGAAACCAAGGCTCCAAAAGTCAAGTGATTTGCCCAAAGCCGCATAGCCAGCAGGTTGAAGCGGTGGGATTTGAACACAGGTCCCAAATCCCAGGGGCCAAATCTCACCCTCTGCTGTTGGAATCTTCTTTCTAGTCTGTTTGTCTGGCTTTTCTTACATTCAGTGTGTGGAGGCCTGAGAGACGGCTCAGGCAGTAAAAGTACATGATGTGCAAGTGTGAGGAGGACCTGAGTTCGAATCTCAGCATCACGTTAAAAAAGCTGGGCCTGGTGGCATACACCTGTCGTCCCAGTGCCTAGAAGGTGGAGACAAGAGGCTTGCTGGTCAGCCAGCTTAGCTGAATTGGTGAGTCCCAAGGTTAGTAAGAGACTGTATTGCGCCTCACCAAAAAGAAAGGAGTGGAGATGATGCTGACCTCTGTCCCCCACTCCCCACTGTCACAACCACCACCAAACTTGGCGTATGTGTCCCCAGGAAAAAAGACATTCTTTGCCATGGCCACGATTCATTTTTCAAAACCAGGGAATCTGACATCCCTATCACATTAGCCACATAATCCTCAGCTCACTTCAAAATTTTGTCTCCTGTCCAGGTAATATTCTCCTAATCCTTGCCCAGAACCCACTCCAGGGCAACACTTTCCGGAGAGGTGCCATGAGTGGGCCGCGTTTCACCCTTTCTTCTTTGTCTCTGACATCTTTGAAGGGTTCAGGCCCACTTTGTAGCATGTCCCCTCAATTCAGGCTTTCTGGAACTTACCCAACACGGTGCATCTGGGGCAGGAGTAACCCGGCTGCGACCCTGCACTCTCTCTTGTCTCCTGTCCTCAGACACCTGCTGGTGGCCTGTGTACTCCTGGTGTGGCTGACACTCCACTGTCCTCCACTGTGAAGGTAGCATGCCCCTCTCCCCCTTTGTAAAGAGGAGGGGATTCATGTGAGACGCTTTGAGACTAGTTAACACCGGGTTATCTACTAAGCTCCCAACCGGTTGATTTTAGCATCCAGGGAGGGTTCTTTTCCCAGCCCCCACAGTTTCACATATGATATATTAAGATGACATTCCCCCCTATCACACTCTGGTACTCTCTTCCTTCCCCTCCTCTTCTCCTTACCTAACCCCCAGCCACTCACTCCACTGTGCGGGGGGGAAAAAGACACCTTCGCCCACCTCCAGCAACCATTTACAGCCATTAGCTCCTCAGGAAGGGGAGGCCTTGGGGGCGCCTCCCCCACCCGTGATGGGAAGTTGAAAGGCCAGTCTTGTGCAGGTACCTATCCATAGCTGCTGTGTGTCTGTGGTTGCGAGCCATGTCACGGCTGGATGGTAGCATTTTATGACACTCTTCCCCTCCTACAGCTCTTAAAATTTTATGTCCTCTTCTGCAATGTTCCCTGGGCCTTTGGGGTGCCTTTCCCCTCCCTTCCTCCTTCCCTCCCACTTAAAAAAAAATCAAATCAATGCCTCTGAACTCTTAACCATGCACAGACACAGCCAGCTCCCCAGATCCTCGGAGACAAACACACATCTCCCATCTTCGCGTTTAAGCACAGAATCACTTTCGGATCAGCACTGGGACTGAACGTCCAAGGAGGAAGGCAGGTGCTCATGTTACGATTGAAGACACAGAGACCTCATGTCACCAGCAGAGCCTGGGAGGGTCCAGAGCCTCCAGTGCCCAGCCTGAGCCCCAGGGGTTAAAAGGAACAAAGTCTGGGTACCAGCTCCCTGAGCCAAGCACCAGGCTGCCTGCAGGCAACTTAGCTGGGCCCTGGAGGCAAGAAAAATATTAACCCTTGGTACCAAGTACTACATGGGGATGGGAACTCTGCCTTTGGTGTAGACTAGGAGGAGGGCGTTGGTTGTGTGGTCCCTATCACACTGTCTCCAGGGACCTTTCCGCTCTGCTACCTGGCTCTCTGTCTGTCTCTACAGCATCTCTCGCCCCCTCATTCTGCTTCTGCGGTTTTTATTTCCCTGATAGCTCACATCACCTTCCTCCCTCCCTCCCTCCCTCCCTCCCTCCCTCCCTCTATCTCCCACACTCTGTTCCAGACAGGCTCAATTACGCGCACCGCCTCCAACCCACCACCTCCAGCCCCGCTAGCCTCTACCCTCAGTGTTCCCTTCCTGCCGGTTGGGGTCTGCGCCCACCTTACCCTTTGCAAAGCATGAGGAGTTTTGAGTCTTTTCTTCATGGCTTGCTATGGTCCTGAGCGTTTGTGTCCCCCTCCCTGTCCTAGGCTGGCATTCTGACCCCCCCAAGAGACAGTACTGAGAAGTGGGGTTTGGGGAGGTCAATGGAACTCAGAGGTAGAGTACTGGTCAGTGGGGTCATTACCGTTGGGATACCCATGCCAGTATTAGCTTTGCTGTGCTGTGATAAAATCACCCGAGACAAATAAACTCAATGCAGGAAAGGTTTGCTTGGGCTCACGCTGTAGAGATCCTTGTCGGTGGTCAGGGGCCTCCACTGCTAGTGGCATATGATGAGAAGAGCATTGTGTGGGGAGAGGGGATGATGGGGGCTCAGCTCCTGTGGCCGGGGGAGGGGTGGGGGAGGGGCTCAGGTGACTAACTTCTATCTCCCAAAAGCCTTTTCAGCTCTGAGCTGAGCCAGCCGTAACTTAGCTCATGGAGGAGTCCAGTGTCCCCATGATCCCATGGCCTCTCAATACTGCCTCCAGCGTCTTCAACCCAGGAGCCTTTTCGGGTGTGTGTGGGGGACACTTCATATCCTCACCACAGCAAGGTCTCATTGAGAACCCTGTTTGACCCCTCCATCTCAGGAGTGCATGGCCTGAGTATTCCATCTCAGGAGTACATGTCTGTCTATGAACCAGGAAGTGTCCTCACAAGACACCACATCAGCTGGTGACTTGATCTAGGATTTCTGAGCATCCAGAACTGTGAGAAATCACTACAGTTTTATTTTTGTCATTTTTTAACAGGATTTTTGTTATAGCAGCAGGGATGGACTGGATATACCTACCTTTGCATCCACTAAGCCTTTTAATGTGACTGCTACGGTAATAATTCTCTCTCTGTCTCTGTCTCTGTCTCTGTCTCTCTCTCTCTCCTTTTGGGACAGGATCTCATGTAGTCCAGGCTGACCTCAAACTTGTTCTGTAGCCAAGGATGACTTTGAATTCCTCCTCATGCTCGTCCCCTAAGTGCTGGGGTTAGAGATGTACACCATGGTGCCTGGTTTGTGTGGTGCTGAGGATTGAACCCAGGGCTTCCTGTGAGCAGATAATGAACTTTACCTACTGGATTAATTACTTTTAGAAAAGTGTCCGGTACAGAGTGAGTGCTCAGTAAGTATTTGTTAAACGACTAGATAAGTTCCTAGGAGGCTGGCTCTGATTTCCCCTAGTCTGTGTGCATGCACCCACAGCATCTGGTCCTGCTGTAGGGCTGTTGTCCTAACCTCCATCATCATTGCCTACCTAGTGTGCTAGTCACACTAGCTGCAAGGGAGGCTGGGAAATGTAGTTCTGAGTGTGCCTTGGACGAGGCAGAGAACAGGTTTGGTGGGCAGCTGGTAGCCTGTTGTCTCTGGTTCCCTGTTTGGGTCCCAGTGAGAGCCCAGGAACATCTGCCTGGCCATCTGCGTTCATGGCCAAGCATGCAGCTTGGTTCACTGTAGCAGTGGCTCCCAAACTAGGTTGTGCACGGTGATTATTTAGGGATGTCTCAAGTATCCTGATGTCTAATGCTGGACATTCTGTGTCATTGCTACAGTGTGGTACCTGGACACTGGGATTTGAAGGCTCATTACCCAAATAAATGAATAAACAAACAAACAAACAAACAAACAAATAAATGCGTGCATTCTTGAATGAACATGATCAGAGAAGCCCATACTCCGTTGCACAGTTTATAGAATGATATTTATATATATATAGTTAGACTTGGAGGGGGGTTAGAGGTGTGTGTGTGTGTGTGTGTGTGTGTGTGTTGTTTTTAACTGCACCAATTTCTTGGGTTGAGAAGAAGGCTCAGTGGGTAAGAGCACTTACTACACACCCATGAGGACCTGAGTTCGGATCTCCAGCACCCATGTAATAAAAAGCCAGGTACCTGTAAACCCAGCACCGGCGGGGGTGAGAGGGAGGTAAGTAGATCCCAGTATCACTGGGCAGCTAACCTAGCCAAACCCATGAGCTTTAGGTTAGTGAGAGACCCTGTCTCCAGGGACTAAGGTAGAAAGCAATAGAGCAGAGACTTGGTGTCCTCCAGGCATGCATACCCAACACCCATGTGTGTGCACCCCTCCATATGTACACACACACACACACACACACACACACACACACACACGAACATAAAAGAACTACACCAGTCTTCAAGACTTAAGAGCATGAGACTGACCATATTTTGCATTTTGGGTTCTCTTTAAAGAGATTCTGTTCTTGTGTGGACTTCTTGACCTTGTTCCTGGGTACCACAATCCTCACCACTCCCTTATGCTCACCCCTCACAAGTGTTTGTCTTTGATTCCCTCCAATGAAGTGATCTTCTGTACAGGCTCCCACAGTTACCCTCTTCCCAGGTAAGAGGGAGGGAAGGAGATATTGATCCCCAAGGTCATTCTAGGCTGGCACTGTCCCTGTCCCTGCCTTTAGCTGATCAGGTCTTACAACCCAGCCCTGCTTAAAACAACAACAACAACAACAACAACAACAACAACAACAAAAGACCCCAGAGTTCTTCCCCATTGAAAAAGCCATTTTGAGGTAGCTGGTTGCTTTTTGGATGGCTGGGCCCTGAAATGAAACCGCTCACATGTCTCTCCCTAATGGAAACCAGCACTTGCCGATGCTGCATCCCACTGGGCTGAGCTGTGTGGCAGTTAATTACACCAGCAAATAGATGGTCGCTGTACAAACCCCATTAGCAGGTAGAGGAGAGATTATATCTTCAGAGGTGACTTAGGGATGCCCGCTGCCATCGTCTGAGGAAGGGCTTGTGTTTTAGCCCTCAACCTGATGAATAGTTTGTTTATGGCCGGAGCCTCCAGAAGGACATCTATTTAAGAACCCCAATATACAGCACCCAGCTGGCCTTTTGAGTTCCCGCCTGCTCGTTTTTCCTGAATGAATGTTACTAGGAAGTCCAGATGTCAGGATCTGCAGGGTGGCCTTGCAGTGAGGCTCTGAATAATGCATTCGTGTCTGGGCTCTAGAAGGACAACTGAGTCTGTAAAGTGGCTTTCAGAGGAGGTGGGGTGGGGGTGAGGGGGGGCTTCTTTCTCTTTTGGGGTAGAGGGGGAGATTTTGAAAGGCAGATGTTGCTTTGTTTTGGGAGGAAGAGTGGTTTCATGAGTATCATTAGGGCTGGCGATGTGGCTCAGTTGGTAGAGTGTTTGCCCAGCATACACAAAGCTCTGGGTTCAAATTCCAGTCCTTTGTAAACCCGATATGGTGGCACATGCCTGTAATCCCAGCCTTTGATAAGGGGAGGCAGGAGGATTTGAAGTTCAAGGTCATCCTTAGCAACACAGTGAGTTTAAATCCAGCCTGGGCAGCATAAGACCCTGTTTCAAAACAAAACGAAAAACCAAATAAACACACACATGCACACACACACACACACACACACACACACACACACACACACACAATTTGTCACCAGCCCTTTAACATTGTGAACTTGTCTGTAGGGCATGCCTATGTCAGATCAATGCCAACATCAATGAGAGAGTGGCTTCGCAGTTAGTCAGTGTTTTAATGTGCACTCCTCAGAAGGTTACCAAAGGTTACCCCAAGTTAGAACACAACCGTAAGAACTTCCTGCGTGATGAGGTCCTTGGGAATTCTGGAAAGGAAAGGAAGGAAGAGAAAAGTTAATGGTGCCCATGGCTGTAATCCCAGCACTCAGGGGGCTGATAGGGGGTTATTGGGAGTTGGAGGCTAGCCTGGGCTACATAGGTCAAAACAAACAAACAAATATGGACATAAATAAATAAAGAAGTGGGGGGGGGCATGATCTGGGAATGGAGAGTCAGCAGGCCGGGATTAGGGGGAACCGTGACGACTAGCCAGTCAGTACCTTGGGTGGCTGTGAGGGCCTCAGTTGCTCTGTGGAGGGGTTGAGGGAATCAGGGTGTAAATTGACTTTATATGCAGGCTCTGATCCAGGACAATGGTCATTTGTTGAGGGTAGAGTGGCAGTGAGTCCCTCTGGGAGCTGGAGTATGGAGTCCCCCTGGATGCCCACATCCTGCCTCCTCTAGGGTGCTGCTGGTTTTCCCCTCCACCTCCTGCTAGTCAAGCCTGTCCCTGCGGGGAATAAAGGAATGAGTGGGAGCACACAGCTTGGGTGGAAATTCACATAGGCTTGAAGTGAGCACCTGGTCAGGTCGGGCCAATCACACAGGCTCACACTGAGCACCTGGGTCAGGTGGGGCCATTGGGAGGCTGGGGTTCTGGGTGTGACTTTATTCTCCTGGGGACTTGCAAAGTCACCCATTTCTTGCTCTGGAAGATTTGAGGATCATCCTTAGCTCATGAAGGGGGAGTTGAGGGGGCAGTGAAGCCAGACTCACAGCAGTCAGGGGGAGAGAGGCTTTTCTGGGGGGGGGGGGTGTCAGTTTTGTCCATGGCCTTCCTTAGGACTTCTGATTATTTGAGCCAACACAACACTGAGTCATTCAATTCAACTCCAGTTCTCTGTGTTGATTATTGGAGCAGACTCCACACCCAATTGCAATAGGGACAATCAGTTTGAGCAAGGTTGGGGGACACAGGCTCCCCTGTGCTGGGTGACAGGTGACCAAACATGATGACTATTCTGGAAACTTTACAAAGGGCAGACAGCATGGATATTGACCATGAACTCTCCCCTTGGAAACAGATAGGCTGGTTGGCATCCTTGGCTTGGCCAAGGTTCAGCTGTGTGGTACTGACAGCTGAATCTCTCTGAACTCCCATTCACCCAGCTAGAAAATGAAAAATAATAAAAGCATCAGCCCTGTAGGATTGCTCCAAAGATAAAAGAAGGCATGCAAAGCCCGGCTGTGGGTAGAAGTTTCTGTCCTGCTAGCCAACTCCCAAATAACCACAAGAGACTCATTATTAATTATAAATGATCAGCTGATAGCTTAGGCTTGTTATAACTAGCTCTTACAACTTAAATTAACCCATATTTCTTATCTATGCTTTATCATGTGGCAATACCTTTTTTCAGCAAGGCATGTTTGTCTTGTTTCTCCCTGCCTCTCTGGGTGACCCCCGCCCTTCTTCATCCCAGCACTCTTTTTCATTGTTAACAAGTCCTGCCTCACTTCTTCCTGCTTAGCTATTGGCCATTTGGCTCTTTATTAAACCAATGAAAGCAGAACATCCTCACAGTGTCCAAAAAGATTATTTCACAACACCTGGCTCAGAGTCCTTGCTGGACAGATGCTGATGCCAATGACTGATCCTGCTGGATGACTGGGTACCAGTGATTGATTCCTAGGGTGCACAGGCTCTTGGATCCAGCACAGGGAGCTTCTGTGCTGCATCCCTCTGAGCAGTCAGATTCATAAATGCTAAAGATACATGTTTGGGGGTTTTCTTTGCATCATTGTTTACGTGGAGGTGGGGAGAAGGAAGAAAGAAAAAGAACGTACAATTCTTTGACCAACTGTGGCCCAGCTGTAGATGTAAGTTATTGGGGTCCTTAATGTGATACTGTGTACTTTAACATTATGGACATATGAAGACATCCTTCATGTATTAGACACAATTAGGATTTAAGGCCACGTAGGAAGATAGGCATTTCTTGTTTGTTTGTTTTGAGATAAGGTCTCACCGTGTAGCCATGGCTGACCTGGCACTTCTATGTAGACCAGGCTGGCCTTGTACTCACAGAGACCTATCTGCCTCTGTTTCCTGCACATTGGAGTGAAAGGTGTGCATCACTACATCCAACCTGGGATTTTTTTTTTTTTGTATAAAGGGCTCTGTACCCCAACCTTTCCTTCTGCTATGGAAGCAGGTGTGTGTGTGTGTGTGTGGTGTTCACCTGTACAGGTATGTGTAGAGGCCAGATGTCACATCAGGTGTCTTCCTCAATCATTTCTCCATATTTCATGAGACAGGGTCTCACTGAACCTGGAACTTGCCTTTGGCTAGAGTGACTGGCCAGCAAGCCCCAGTGACCCTCTTGCCTCCACCTCCGCCTCTCCCAGTGTTGGGGTTAGAGGCACTAGCCACCATGCCTGGCTTTTTACCTGGGTTCTGGGGATCCAAACTCATACTTTCACAGGAAGGACTTTACCAAATGAATCATCTCCCTGGTCCAGAATGTATTCTTTTTTGTTTGGTTTGGTGTTTTTGAAACAGAGTTTCTCTGTGTAACAGCCCTGGCTGTCGTGGGACTCACTTTGTAGTCCAGGTTGGCCTCGAACTCACAGAGAATCACCTGCTTCTGCCTCTTGAGTGCTGGGATTAAAGGCATGCACCGCCACTGCCTGGCCCAGAATATATTCTTAAGGGGAAGTTTCAATGTCTATGATTCACATTATTTGAGTATTTGATTATTATACAATGACCATACTAGATTTGACAATCAGAACACAATACATTCTTTCTATTTTAAAAGCACAAATGAAATCCGGTTCTCCTGAGGGGCCGTATTGTCAAAAGCCTCTCATTTTTTATGAATAGGAAAATGAGTTTTCACTTTCCTACAAAAGCTCTGACTCACGGAGATGAGTTTTGGAACCTTTTTATTTGTGTCCTGTCACCAAAGTAAAAAAAAAAAATTCAATTACAGAAATCTACACCTTCCCCCAATCTCAGGTTATTTCACCCCTAAAATCCAAAATGTATTTATTTTTAGCTTTTGTAAGCATGAGCTTATCTCTGGGCTTATTTTTTTTAGGTGTGTGATAATTTGAATCTTCTACTCAAAGTCCCCTCTTTGACTTGCAAAACCTAAGCACAGCTTTCTATGAGAGGGGAGTCTTTACTGCAAATGAAACACAAAGTGAAGCTCTTTCTTAAGATCAAAGAACCTATTGGATGTGCATATTGTTACGTGTGTGTGTGTGTGTGTGTGTGTATCTCTATCCATGTGTGCACATGTACATGTGCATATGAGTGCAGTGCCCATGGAGGCCAGAAGAGGGCACCAGATCCTGGAATTACAGATGGTTGTGAGTTGCCGGGTGGGTGATGGGAATTGAACCGGGGTCCCCTGCAAGCGCAGTAAGAGCTCTTAATTGCTGAGCCACCTCTCAGTCGCTGTTTTTCTTTATAGAAGACATGGATCATCTGACAAGTTTACATATTTATTTACTTAAACAGGAGACTATATTTTATAAAAGCTCCCTGCCCCTTGCTTCTTTTCATTTAGCAATGTATCTTGGACACCCTTCCCCAGCACCGGGTTGGTTCTCTGTTGCCATCTCCTATTGGAAGCCTTACCTTGGGTCCTAGAGAATAAAAGTATTCTGTGTTCCTTTAACTTTGCTCAGATCCATGGGAGGTTGGGATGCAAGGACTCGTCTTGCAGTCAGGAGCTCTGTGGGAAAAGCATGTGTGACTCACGGGCCCTGCCCCAAGCCTGGCTCTTGAATGAGACTCAGACTCCAGCTGCAATCAGCCCTTTTTCCTGCTGAATTCAGTCTCACTACCCTGTGCATGAGGGTGAACTTCTCCATTTCAGAGTGATTTGTTGGGCAGTGCTCTTTTGGAAACAGCAAGTCCTCTGTGCCTCCCTATTAACCAATATACATGAAGCATTCCCTATCAGCCATGTACCCTGCTGAAGCACTGTGTTGACCTTCAGACACCTGTCTCCTCTTCAGAGGTGTCTGGGGAGATGGCTCAGCAGGTAAACACTGTCTAGGAAAGTATGAGGACCAGAGATCAGGCCCCTAGAACCTAAATAAAAGGCAGGCAGGTGCGGAAGCTTCCTGTAATCCTAGTAAGGGGAGGTGCAGACCCAGGATCCCTGGAGCAGGCTGGCTAGCTAGATTGGCTGAATCATTAAGCCCCGAGTTCAACTGAGAGACCCTGTCTCAGTGTATAAGGTGGTATCTTAAGGTTTCTATTACTGTGACCAAACACCATGGCAGAAAAGGGTTTATTTCAGTTTACACTTCCACATTACAGTTCATCACTGAGGGAAGTCAGGGCACGAACTCAAGGCAGG
Source organism: Peromyscus nudipes (assembly GCA_902168325.1). Taxonomy (NCBI): domain Eukaryota; kingdom Metazoa; phylum Chordata; class Mammalia; order Rodentia; family Cricetidae; genus Peromyscus; species Peromyscus nudipes. The sequence goes on along the minus strand of CABHPH010178584.1, from coordinate 41,961 downwards.
AGCTAAAGCAAAGGCCTTGGAAGAACCCTGCTTATTGGCTTGCTCCTCAGGACTTGCTTTCCTATAACACCCAGGGCTGTTTGCCCAAGGGTGGCACCATCCATAGTGAGCTGGACCTCCTTCCTACATCCATCATCAATCAAGAAAGCGCATCAGAGGCTTGCCCAGAGGCCAATCTGGGGTGTGTGTGTGTGTGTGTGTGTGTGTGTGTGTGTGTGTGTGTGTGTTTGTCGGGAATATTTTCTCAGTTGAGGTTCATTCCTCCAAAATGACTCTAGCTTGTGTCGAGGGGACATAAACGCTAGCCAGCAGGTGCAGAGAGATTGAGGAAGACACTGGATGTCAACCTCAGGCTTCTACTGTACACATGTGCACACAGACATGCGTACACATTCCAGCATGTATGCACACATAAGCACACTACACCCAGAGGTGTGATTATTCCTCAAATTCATCCCCTCATTCTGCAGTGACCAACCCTGTCTGCTTGCATGTGATGTTGGTCATCTTGCACAGGCCTGAGCATTCTGTGGGATGTGTTCCCGGGGAAGTCTCCTCTATCCATCAGGCCTGGCTTGAGACAGAGCCACAGAGCCACTGTTCCATAAAAAGACACCGGTAATGACACTCACCTTTCAGATAAGTGACAGGCTGGGCTTCAGTACTTGCCTTCCTACCCATGGGTAAACCTTGCTAGTGAAATAACTATGGGAAGCCGGGGTGGGGGCTTTCCAGACGGACACACCCACTGTGGCCACCAGAAATAGATCTCATGGTCCCTGCCTGGTTCTAGTGATCCTCCCGCGGTACCACCTTGTTCTCCATGGAGCTGGAGTGTGGTCCTGTGATTATCAGCCTGGCCTTGGACATGGCTTTGGAAGTATTCAGAACAGAAGAGGCAAACAAGCCCAGACAGCCCTGAGGTGACCATCAAGGGTGTACAGTGTCCGTCTACAGAGGAGTCATTTTTAATGCTGATGACCCAGCATGGTGAGGGGAGTTGACAACAATGTGTATTTCGTCCTGTTGAACATTCGCCTCTCGAGGGGATTGTTGGATGAGAGCAGAGTGTGAAGGACTTGACCAAGGTTGTATAGCTTGTGTGGGCAAAGCTGGGATTAGAACCTGGGTCTCCTGACCCTATTCTTGGATGGGGGCATTACTGCCTCAAGGTGCAGGGACCTTGAGGTCTACATGCATGGTCCTAATACCCAGAAAGGCAACTTGGAAGGGCAAGGGGTGGGGAAATGGGAAGAGTCTCTGAGCCTGGGAGGATGGTGGTCATGCAGCACCCCGACTCTCCACCCACAACCTTTTCCCATGCTTCCCACTGTCTCTCCAGTGCAGCCCTCGGTGAACCCCAAGATCTCAGGCTCAGCTCCCTTTCTCTGCCACAGGTAAGATGTTGATCAGCCTTCTGAGAGCACAAGCTATTTAAAGAGCCACATGCTTCCACTGCTGAGTCACTCTGGGCTGGACCCGAGGCTGGGCAGTGCAGATGCTCACGTACCGGACTGCAGGCTGTCACTGCAGCTTGCCTCAGACCTCCTCAAACCAGCCCAGAGACGCTCTGCCTGCCACGGCTAATACGACAAAATGACACTATCACTGCCACCTAGCAGGTCACTTCATTACCATGGCAATCAGTCAACCAACCATCATGGGACTTACATGAAATCTCAGCTCTGCTACTGTGTGACCTTGCAGGGAGTTGAGCAACCCATGGGAGCCTCTGTGCCCTCCTCATTTGTAAAATGGGGTTGAGTAGTTCCATTGTCCGGTATGGGAGGATGTAAATATGGCCATGTTTGGGAAGCCTACACCACACTCTCCAGCACGTAGCAAGCAAACAACAGATAGAAAATTGAATTGAGCGAGTCAACAGGGTGGAGCCCTGTGGACTACATTTCCCAGGCTTCACGGCCCTTACCTGGGACAAACAATGGGAATGCTTTCAGGCAGAATGAAGGAGAGCCTGGGCGCATTTCTGGGTCCCCTACCCCTCTCCCCTCTAACCTTCCTTTGCAGTGGCCTCTCCTCTCGCTAGCTCCAGCTTTGTCTTGTGATCGGACCCTGTGGTCCTCTCTCTGTCCATGCACGTAGGAACAATTGTGGCTTCTTCGTGTGTGCACGTGTGCATTCGGGGGAAATGCGTGTGCATGGGCCATTCTTCAGGCATCGTCCCCCTCTTGTTTGGAGACGGGCTCTCTTGCTGAGATCTAGGGCTCACCACTTAAGTTTGGTTGGCACAAGAGGTCAGAGACCCTCCTGCCTTCCCAGGGCAGTGCTGGGATTACCAGCTCGCCACACCGCGCTAGGTGTTTAAGTGGATTCTGGGGTTGCGCTTTATCAACCGAGGCATCTCCCCAGTCCCCAAGTGTGGCTTCTTTCTGTGGCTGACCTCTCCCTTGCCTCTCTCTCCTCTAGTCTTTTCCATCTCAAGTCTCACCTGTTTGGAAACCTAGAGTGGAAGAGTGAAGTCTCCCTGTTTGGTGTTCCTCCGAATGTCTTCCTATGAGTGTTGCCTCGAGGGAGAGAAGTCACCTTCTTCTGGACTCTGTATTCATTCAGCGTTTTCTATCCATCAAACATCCTGCTGCTCACCTACCTGGTTCCAGCTGCTCTGAGAACAAGCCTGTGGGGAGTCAAAAGACACTTGCTGTGCAAGCGGCAGGAGAGTCTGTAGGGCGCTTCTGCAGGGCATGCATCTGAGTGAAGTTAGTCTCTTGCATCCACATTTTGCGTTTTACATAAGGAATTCAGGTTTATGTGAATTATGGTCCTAAGGCATTTGGATGGCTTAAAGCTGTTTGTGCTTTTACTACCCAACAAGAGTGGGATCCAGCAAGCAAAGACCCCAAAGGCAGGACCAACTCTTGCTCCCTTCAGGAGTTTGCTCAAAGACTGCCCCTTCCACTTAATTCAAATGGAAATGTATGACCTAGTACTCACTACCTACGCACCAAAGTGACTGTTTCCTGCCATGGTCAGTATTTAATGGTGTGTGCATTTTATGTGCATCTGTGTGTGTGTGTGTGCATATGTGTGTGTGTGTGCATCTCTTTATGTGTGCATATGTGTGTGTGCACATCTCTGTGTGTGTGTGTGCATATGTGCATGTGTGTGTGCATGTGTGAATGTGTGCATATGTGTCTGTGTGTGTATACATATAGGGGTGCATGTATGTGGAGGCCACAGGACAACATCTGGTCTTTCTTTAATTGCTTCCTGCCTTATCTTTTGAGACAAAGTCTCTCAGGGAACCAGTAGCTCATTGATTTGGGGAGTCTGGCCAGTGAGCTCCAGGGATCCCCCCCCATCTCTGCCCCCAGCGTTGGACTTGTGAACTCGTGCCATTGTGCTGGTTCCTAACATGGGTTCTGGGGATCTGAACTCAGGTCCTCGTGTGTGATAGGCTCTTTACTGACTGAGCCGTCTCCCCAAGCCCTGGGTCTAATAAATGCCCGAATAAATGCCCGCTTTCGTGAAAACACAACACCCTTTCTAATGTCACTGCTTTCAATGGGCTCTCTTACAGTCTTTAACCTGCTACCTCTCTGAGGTTTCTCGCTTCCTCCTGGCTCATTCCCCCCAAGGGACAGGGTGAGCATTATCCTTGTAGTCCAATTAGGAAGCTGCTCCAGAAAAACACCTTCCATTTCGCTTTGAAGCAAACTTTCCTTTCCTTAAAGGACAGCAGAACCCCTACTGAATTCTGTACTGCGATGAAATTAGTTTTCCAAAGCAGATGTGGAAGCTAATTTGTGTATGGCTGTCAGCGGGCAGCTTTGAAATTAATTGTCTTTGCCAACCTCATTGAGATCTAACACGGTACGTTTAATGCACGAACCCACTCCTTCCCTACCAGTGTCTGGGGACACAGAGACCTGTCTCCTTCTCCCTCGAGAAGGAGAAGGGGGTTGGTGGTGTTGACTTCAGAATTAAGATGGGGAAGGAACTGGCAGCAGGAAGAACTGTCGGAGTGGGAGGTGGGTTGTAGAATTTGGATTCGAGAAGCCGCTCTGGTGCCTGCGGGTAGCGGGCTTTCTGTGTATTTGTGTGGTGGTGTAGGCCAGAGACAGACATCAAATGTCTTGCCTCAGTTACTCTCCACTCCATATTCTTTTTTTTTTTTTTTTTTTTTTTTTTTTTTTT
>CABHPH010178584.1:23361-37706 GCA_902168325.1 Peromyscus nudipes | reverse complement strand
GGGGAGCTCGCTGATTTGGCTGGTCTAGTCAGCCAGCTTGCCCTAGAAATGCCCTGCCTCCACCTCCCAAGCTCTGGGGTCACGAGTGAGCTCCTATGCTCTCTGACTTTCATGTGGGTGCTGGGGACCTGAATTTATGTCCTCATGCCTGTATGGCAAGCCCTGTACCACCAAGGCACCTTGCCAGCACTGGGAGCAATATATTCTGGAAGCAATTTTACTCACATAATACTGAAAAATATTTTGTTATTAAAAAAAAAATTAAATCTGTAAACAAGCCTGGAATCCCATTTGGCCAGATTCCTCCAAGCTTCTGATGTAGCTTGGTAGACTTTGTATTTTCAGGTGACATGCATATGCACGTGTACATTAATAGAATCACTTGTCAGTTAATGTCAAGGGCACATTCTGAGAACTGTGCCTACAGGTAATTTCCAGCGACGTGCTTACATTAAAATGGTTACTGTGTTGCCAGGCAATGAAATGGCTTCGTCGCCAGGCATAGCCTCTTAAGGGGCCACGTGGCCCATTGTTGACTGAGCTTTCTATGATGGTGCAGTGTCCCTGATGGAATGTGAAATGTCCCCAGCAGGCCCATGAGTTTAAATATTTGGTTCTTCAGAGGGTTGCGCTGTTTGGGGAGACGGTGGGGTTTCTGGGGCAAGAGGCAGGTCTGGCAGAGGTCCACTGGGCATGGGTCTCGGGGGCAGCGTCTAATGCTAGTGCACCGAGCTCTCTGATCCACTAAGATGTGAAGCAGCATGTGACAAGCTCCTGCCACCATGGCTCCCGCTGCCCATGCCGCCATCCCTTCCCCACCATGATAAAACTTCCTCCGTTACATGTATTTCTGGCTTCTATTTTGGTTACAACCATGGAAAAGTAATCAGTGCATGCAATGTGGCTGCCATGTTTGGCCTCCCCAACTCGAGGTCCCATAGCTTCGTACCCAAACACATGCATTTCCTGTATTTCTGAGTATCTTCATGGTTCTCTGTGATACCATCACACCGAGACCCCTTGAGCGTTTCCCTCCCGTTGGACATTTATACTTTTTTCAATTTCCCCCTTTTCCACATCCTGGTAAACATCCTTGCTCGGCTGGTCTCCTCTCTCAGACAGATACTGAGAACTGAAAGAGCCAGCTCAAGGCCATTCTGCCTATCTTAACATAAGGGGATTGAATGTGTTAAATCTTATATCAGGTCCAGGATGAACCGGGGTCCCAGGTGGCCCAGGTTCTGTGGCATTACCATTCAAAGACACAGCCAGTAGACAGATATAATATAATTGAACTATGTTCTACTTGTTGCTCAGTTGCTTGGGAAGCTCCCTGAAGGCAGTGTGGGGTTAGCCAGGAGTACGCTGTTTTCAGCAAATTGGCTTTTTGTTAGGGGCAAGGGCTGGGGCAGAGGGAACATTACAACTCTGTTTACTGTGCACGGAACTGTATGTCTGATTGTTGAGCAAAGCAAGGTGGGGTAGGAATTAGAGCCCCCTTCAGTGGGAGACAGAGTCTATCACAGACTTTGGGGCTTAGAGAGCTTTGAGGCTCAGTGGTCAAGTGGCCTGGGTGGGCAGTGTGTGAGGTATTGCCATTCCACACGGAGTGCTAGAATCTCACCACAGTTACCCAGCTGCACACAGGTGACAGGGGCCCAGGGCTGTGGGGCAAAATAAGAGAAATAGCCAGAGAGTCCAATGTCCCTCCCTGCCCCACTGTCCCCAAGCTGCCTCTTGGTTTTCTTGCCAGTGATCCTCCATACCTCCATATTCTTGTCTTTGAAAGCACACTGCTGAAGTTAGCCATATGGAGGCTTACATGTATAATCTCAGCTTTTGGGCAGGTAAGATAGGAGGCTTATATGCCCTGAGGCTAGCCTGGGCTTCAAAGTGAGACCCTGCCAGAAATTAAAAACATAAAGAAAGAAAGAAAGAGAGAGGAAGGGAAAGAAAGAAAGAAAGGAGGGAACGAAGGAGGGAGGGAGGGAGGAAGGGAATAAATCTGCCCGAACATAATTTTTTGGCTTTATTTATTTTATTTTGCTTTTATGATTTTTAATTATAGAAAAACTCAAAGCTGTAAGGAATGGAGAAAACAGATTGTCCAAACCCTCTGAATCTTTATCCGTCTTAAACACTCATCCACTGATCTAATCTCTTTTCTGTGGCTGTAACCAATACCTTGACAAAAAAAAAAAAAAAAAAAAGAGCAATATCAGCTTAAGTCTTACCTCTTCCACCCTGAAGCTGTGCTACCTCTCCAGACCTCAGATATCTTGTCTTCAACAACAGCACCCACTACACGGAGCTGTGTGAGCACTGGGTGGGGGTCTCAGGATTGTTATGTTCAGCTAGTGTATCTCCCACAGCCTCGTGTGCTGGGGGCTTGGTCCCTGCTCATGGGGCTTTTTCTCCTAGGCTTATGTGGAATCTAAACAGGAGGAAACTCCTAAGACATGGCACTGGGGATGGCATTTCGCAGGCAGTGGAAGATGTAAAATGTAATAATGGTGGGTTCAGCTCCCTGTTGCAAAAACTGCCCTCTATTTCTTGTCCACTGTGAGGTCTTACTCCAGCTTTGAACTTGAGATTGCTGGTCCAAACTGAGTTTATGTATTTCCTCTCACTTTCAGTCCTCTTATCCTTTTTTTCCCCCTTTAAGAATCAGGGGACCATGGTAAAAGCAGAGTAGAGAAAATGCAAAATATGATGACAGAAAGAAATTCTGCCACATGGAACCACAATGATAATAAATATAAATGGCCTAAACTCACCAGTTAAAAGCTAGGGATCAAAGATGGGGTGGGATGGTGGTGGGGAATTTAGCTGTGTCCTTGTGGTGGTTTGGATGTAATTGGCCCCCATGAGCTCATAGGTAGTGGTACTATTAGGAGGTGTGGCCCTGTTGGAGTAAGTGTGTCATTGTGGGGGTGGGCTATGCTCAAGCTATACTCAGTGTAGACACAGACTCCTGCTGCCTACAGATCAAGATGTAGGACTCTCAGCTCCTTCTCCAGCACCATGTCTGTCTGCATGCCGCCATGTCCTGCCATGATGATAATGGACTAAACCTTTGAAGCTGCAAGGCACCCCAATGAAATGTTTTCCTTTGTAAGAGTTGCCATGGTTAAGGTGTCTCTTCACAGCATTAGAAACCCTAAGACAGTCCTTTTTTTTTTTTTTTTTTTTTTTCAAGACAAGGTTTCTCCGTGTAGTTTTGGTGCCTATCCTGGATCTCACTTTGTAGACCAGCCTGGCCTCGAACTCACAGAGATTCACCTAGCTCTGCCTCCCAAGTGCTGGGATTAAAGGCATTAGCTACCACCATCCAGCTGACAGTCCTTTTCTTATATTTTTATTTTAATTACTTTTTGCTTGTGTGTGATGGACGTTTGTCACATTAACCCTTCATTAACATCTAGCCATTAGAACATAAAAACTGAGGTTTGTTTTGAGGAATGAATTATATTTATGTCAAACATCTTTTCTCAGTATTTAACACTTCTTTTCCTGAGGGACTTCATAATAAAGCAGGGACTGAGTTACATTAACAGACTAAGGATAAAGGGTGGGAGAGAAAAGAAAGGGAAGGCTATTTACTGAATTAGGTATGAATTAAGATATATATATATATATATAACATTTATTTTATTTATTTTATGTGCTCTTGAATGCTATAGTGCCAGTGGAGGTCAGAGGGCAACCTGTGGGAGTCAGTTCTCTCTATCATGTGGATCCCCAGGATCAAATTCAGATTGTCAAGCTTGGTGGCAACTCCCTTTATCTGTTGAGCCATCTTGCCAATCCCTAGAGGGTTTAAAAATAGAAATAAAGAGGCTTAATGTAGAAAGGTATATTCTGGTATAGTTTATTGATCAAATACACTGTGGTGTCAGACAGATATAGTTTAATTAGCACTTATTGAATACCTGCTGTGGAATAGGCTATTAGCAAGTCACTTCCTCGATGTATCAGTTAGCAACTGCTATGGTAGCGCTGTGTAAGAAACAACCACAAAACCCCAGTGACTCTATTGATACACGTGTGTGTATTTCTCCATAGTCTATAGATACCTATGCTGATCTGTGTAGGGCTTGGCTCATCTTGCTGGCTCTGCTGTGACTCTGGGAACTAGCCGGTCTAAAATGGCCTTGGCTTGAGGACTCTTGTCTTCTGGCAGACCAGCATGGACCATGGTAGAAGCAGAGATCGAAGACAGAGAGGGCGGGTGTCAGATGCTACGGGGCTTTGAACAGTCCAACAGCATTTATGGCTAGAGCAAAGTGCAAGCTGAACCCAGTTCAAAGGCTGGAGAAACTGACTCTGCCTCCATGGGCAGATCTGCCAAGTCCCATGGCAAGGAGCATGCACAGGGAAAGAAAGCATTAGGTCTTTTATTTTTGTGGCTGACCTACCATGCACCCGTAGTTCTGTGAGGCCGGTAGAAGCCCTATCGATGAGGTGACATCATACACACACAGCTGTGGCTTGGAGCCAGGTCTGTAGGACTCCCTCAGAAGACGCAACCACTCTCAGGGCTGTGTTATTGTCACCACAGTCACTGGTCTGCATGGTCCTGTCCCTAGGGTCTGGGGTTGAGGGTTCTGGTCCCCGTGTCGACATTTCCGATGTCTGCCTGCTGCTCTTCCTTTTCACAGAGGGACAAGGCAGTCGGTAGAGCTTCCATGGTGTCGCTGTACGTCAGTGTCCTTTAGCCATTTGTTGTCCGGACAGCCAGGGCAGCAGTCTATTTAAAGAACATTTAGGTGTCGTTTTCCTTGGCTACCAAAGCTGTGCCAGGGACAGAGGCATATCTGAACCAGGGGCACAAAGGCCCTGGCATGCAACAGACCCACCTAACCTAGAGAGGGAGAGGGATTGCCCAAGATGTTTGCTTTCCTCCTGTTCATTGTGGACTGTGAATGAGTTATTTATTTTTATTTCCAAGGGAGAGAGATTGAGTCTGAAACAGGCTACAGTTTGGCCCTGCTTAGGACACCTTTTTGAATTACCTCTTTTTTTTTTTTTTGGTTTTTTTTTTGAGACAGGGTTTCTCTGTGTAGCTTTGTGCCTTTCCTGGAACTCACTCTGTAGCCCAGGCTGGCTACATAGAGATCTGCCTGGCTCTGCCTCCCGAGTGCTGGGATTAAAGGTGTGAGCCACCGCTGCCTGGCTTGGATTACCTCTTCAGGAACTCTCTTTACACTCAATCGGGACAAGGCCTTGTCCAGGCTTGGCTGTGCTGGGCCTTTGTTTATTCCCAAGCCAACGTCACCAGGGTCCCCCTCCACCACACAGGATGAACCTAAAATGTAACTGATATGATGGGTGTGACGTCAACTTCCCTTCCATATGGGAGGCACCGGCATTCCCCCGGAGAGCCCACACTCAGGGAGAAGAGCCGAACAAATGCATCAATAGACGCCCCGTAGCTCTCAGCATTTTAAGGAGGAGGAAACCCCCTCTCTTCAGAAATGCCAGAGAGCAAATGTGTTACTGAGTCATCAGAAAACAGACAGATTCCCGTCCCTTCTTATTTTTAGACGTCGCTGTCTAGGTACTGGGAGCTGTCGACAGGGAGAGATTATATTTGGAAGTCCTAATTTGGGAGAGGCTAGCTTTAAAAAGCCGACAAGCTCCATGGAAGCTGCTTGGCTCCTTCCTTTCACTCCGTCATCCCGAAGCTCTGCAAGCAGATCGTGTGCTGAATCAAACGAATCCATCTTGCCCACCCTTGATGTTTGTTTGACGGTGTGTGTGGTTTCTCTCCCGAAGCCACAGTCACAACTTCGGCTCTCATTGGAAAGAAAGGGTGCCAGGGACTTTGAGTTTTAAAAAAGTTCGGAATACCTGACTCAAAGAGACTAGCGTGAAAATGGAGGGGGCAAAGGAGGAGGAAGAGGAGAAGGAGGAGGGTGAGGAAGAGGAGGGTGAGGAAGAGGAGGGTGAGGAAGAGGAGGAGGGTAAGAGAGGAGGAGGAAGAAGAAGAGGAGGAAGAGGAGGAGGAAGAGGAGGAGGAGGAAGATGAGGAAGATGAGGAAGATGAGGAGGAAGAAGAGGAGGGGTGAAGAAGTGGAAGAGGAAGGGGAGGAGGAGGAGAGGGAGGAAGAATTGATTTGTATTATGGGAAAGTACAGGAGCTTCAGGCATGGCTGGATCCAGGCACTCAGCATCAGGACTCAGTTTCCCTTTCTTGCTCTTTTGCAGAGATGTTGGTCTCAGGTCACAGGATGCGACGCCTCCAGCCGCCGTGGGCTTACGTTCCAGCCACTTAGTGACTGCAATAAAAAGGGTTCTCACCGCACATGGCAGTGCTCTCCTTTAATTCCAGCGCTCAGAAGGCAGAGGCAGGCAGCTCTCTGTGAGTTCAAGGCCAGCCAGGGGTATATAGTGAGACCCTGTCATGAAAACTAAAATCAAAAATAACGTACCTCTCCTTATTTCCCCTCCTCCCCCTCTCTGTTTTCAAGAGAGGATCGTGCTATGTTCTGTGCTCTATGTCCTATGTAGCCCAGGACAGCTTTGGACTCTTTATGTAATGTACCCCGTCAGTCTCCCCTCTGTTGGGATTACAGGCATGTGCCACCATGCCGGGTTCCCCCCCATCCCACCCTAATACTGAGGTTGGAAGCCAGGGCCTTAAGCTTGCTAGGCAAATGCTCTGCTACCGAGCTCCCCGCAACCCAAGGCATACCTCTTTCCCTAGGAAATCGACAGAGATTTCAGATCAGAATCCCATTAACTTACCGAGGCTCTCTTGACCCATTTTCCATATCAATCATCGTGTTCATGGAGTAAAGTAGAAGAATGGGTCAGGCTTGGGTGGGTGCCAGTTCCTGGACCATGGAGAGAACCTTCCAAAATCTTCCAGGGCTGGCTGAGAGGGAGAGACTGTTTACTGGAAGGATAGGGTTGCTGGGAACTGGGTGGGTGCTTAGCAGACAAGGGTGGCCTGAGGGACAAGGTGCTGGCCTGGGTCCTCCTGGAAGGTATCACAAGACAAGAACCAGGGTGCCAGCATCCAATTAGAGGGAAGCCTGTGGGACAACCTGCTGGGAGGCAGGGAAGGCTCCAGAGCCTGCAAAGAGGGGAGAGGGAAGGGAGGCTGGGTGTCTTGGACTTCCTTCAGGATAGCAATGGTTCAGGAATGCGTGAGAAGCCCTCCATCCCCATCCCTGTCAGAAGAGTCCTCCCCGCATCCCCCAGGAAGAAGCCTGCTTTAACGTCCCGGCAGCCGGCAGCCATCAGCCAGAAGCTGCCCATAGAGGCATGGCCTCATTCGCACCGATGGGTTTGAGAGCTGGGCAGCTGGAGCTCTTGTTCTATGAATCTTCCTCTGCTGGGCATCTGGGAGGTGTTTTCTTATGGTGGTCGTAGGTAATAACCTGTTTGTGAAATGTCTTTCAGATCCAGAACAATGTATATAGCTGTTAGCTTAGTATTTGTGGAATGGGGAAACTGAGGCAAGAGAGACTGCAATTTCCTCACATAGCCTAACACCCCAGTGGTGACTGTCGACCCTCTTTGTGATGGGGTAGACAGCATTCCCCCCAAATCCATGTCCATCTGTAACCTTTGGATGTGACCTTATTTGAAAACACGGTCTCTGCAGATGTAATTCTATGGGCTAAGATGAGGTCATCCTGGGTCAGGGTGGACCCTTACCCCCTAATGATTAGTGCCCTTATATGAAGAAGAGAGAAATATTCCCAGGCACAGACAGAGGAGAGGAGGCTGTGGGACGATGGAGACAGGACAGAGTGGGGCAGTGACACCAAGGAGCCCCTCCTCAAATCCAGGGTACAGGTATGGAATGGAGTCCCTCAATCAGATCAAGTTGACAATCAAAACTACCTACCATGGCTGGGGCATGGCTTAGTGGGTATTGCTTGCTGCAAAAGTGTGAAGGCCTGAGGTCCATCCCCAGTACCTCCATAAAAGCCAGCTGTGGACTCATGGGCTTACTATCCCACTGCTGGGTGGTGGAGGCAGGAGGATCTCTGGGGCTCAGTGGCCGGCCAGCCTGGCCTGCTTGGGGAGTTTATTAAGCAGACAGAGCACTATTCTTGAAACTGTAACATGGAGATTAAACTGTCTTTGGAGTTAGAGGAGGGGCAGGATGACACAGGCCTGCACGACCTCCCCATGTATGAGCAAGACAATCTCCTACTGTTAGATGTCCAGGCTGTTTCCAGTTTGCTGTTACAAGCTCTGTCGTGATCTTTCTCAGATGGACACCTGATTATTTCCTTAGGTGAAATTCCTGGCCAGGTTCTAAGGGTCACGGGCAGGTGCATGCAGCTGTCAAGGTTCTGACCACTGCCCTCCACTGCCTTTGGAGAGGCTGTACCAAAGCGCCCTGCCACTCCCAGGTCAACGCCTCAGCCATCTCACCCTCTCCGCCGCTGCGCTCTGCCCGGCCCTCCTCGCTTGGCCAAGTGGGGATCTTGGTCCAAGTTCAGCTTGTCTCTGCCTTTCCCAAGCTTGCCGCTTATCTGTCATGCTGCGCTAAGATTACATAACCGTGGTGTTGAGAGAGCTCCTGGGAGGGGAGATGCTCCCCAGATGTGCAGGGAATGCTGGGGGAGGGAGGGAGAGACGCTCTGGGCAGTGAGGGGCTGGTCACGTGCCTTCCCTACTCCCCGGCCCTGCTTCCCTGGTCTCTGAGGATGTAACCTTATTCATTATCTTCCTACCTAACTCAACAGAAATAAGCCTCCCACAGCTCTCTGTGGGCTCGCTCACATTGCACCGGGATTTGGGACTCTTGCCTCTCTTCTGAGGCCCGTGGCTCAGAGAGATGGAGCCTCAGTCGTCTGTAGCCGTGGTTTCTGCATTAAGACAACGGTTTTTGAAAACTGGAGCTTGAAAGATGACTCAGTGGGTAAGGTGCATGCTGTACAGCACTGAGGACCCGAGTTCAAATCCCCAGGACCCGTGTAAAAGCTGGGCATGGCAGTGGAACGTGTCTGTCATCCCAGTGCCATGGAAGTAGAGGCAGTAGATCCTGGGGACTTGTTGATCAGCTGGCTTTTGCTGAAATGGCTCCAGGTGCAGTGAGAGATATTGTCTCAAAAAATACAGGGAGAGTGACTGAGGAAGATACAAAGTTGATCTCTGGCCTCTATTCAGGCATGCACAGGCACACACACACACACACACACACACACACACACACACACTCACACATTCATACACACACACTCACACACACACACTACTTAACTATAATAAAAAACATGGAGATACAATAAAGCTGGGGAAGAAAGGCTGGAGAGACGACTGAGCAGTTAAGAGCACTGGCTGTTCTTTCAGAGGATCTAGGTTCACCCTCCTCCCCCATAACTCCAGTTCCAGGAGATCCCATGCCCTCTTCTGACCTCCACAGGCACCAGGCATGCGCATGGTGCACAGAAATCCAGGCAGAACACCCATACACATAATAAAATAAACACATCCCCCCCTTTTTTTTAGAGCTTGGGGAGACATTGGAATTTTCCAGCAAATGTCAGCCCATCCATTCTCCATGCCTCGGTGGGCGTGGGGACATCTGAGCTCATCTCTCCAGTTGCTGGCCCTCTCTGCTCTCTTTGCTTCCTGCTTTTTCCTTTGGCCCAACCCTCTTCTATCTTTACTCCACCCAAGGGACCCCGCCCCTCATCTGCCCCTCTGCCTGCCTTGGCCACTCAGTCCAGAGTCTCTTGGCATTGTCCCAAGATAGCAAGCAGCACCTTGAAGACTTGCGGCTCCTACCGGTGACCCTCCTTTACCCCTGACAGATCCCAGCTCTGGTTGGGGCTCTGTGGAGGGGCTCTGTGGAGGTGCAGGGTGGTGCAGGGCAGCCAGTGGCCATAACTTGTTATTTACAAGCCAGAGAGAGAAAGGAGAGGACAGCGGTGGCTTCTTTCAACCTCCTGTGGTAGGCTGTCCGGTCCGGCTTCACAGGCTTAAGTGGGGGAGGTTTAGCTGCTCTGCGGGGGTGGGGGAACCAAGCAGTCAGAAGAGCCTAGCACACCTTAGAGGTTGATTCCAACGCAAGCAATGGCGCCAAGATACTGGAGATAAAAAGGAAGTGTGACCTGGTGTGTGGCTCTACACAGGAGTGCTACAAATTGGCATATAGCACAGAGAGGCTTAGTGACTTTCCCGAAGCCGTTCAGCTCTTATGTGGGATTTGAAATTTGGCGACTCTGCTCTGAAACTTGGCCCTCTGACTACCTGATTATTCTTACACTACCTGCTACAGATGTCTACCTGCTGCTGATCTGGCGCCACCTGCTCGGCTACAATCCTTGGGGATGAAAGGCGCACATAGGAAGTGCTTAACGACAGCTACTGTTGGCTGTGTGGTGAACGAGGCCCTCATTCACAGTGCTTGGCTCAGTGGAACATCCCCCCAGCAGAAATGGAGGCAAGCAGGGGAGGTGGTCTACACCCCCTTCTCGGGTGAGAAACTGAGGCTTGGAGTATGTCAGCCATGAGGCCAAGGTCACACCACCAGCAGGAAGAGGAACCAAGGATCCAATCGCCAAGTCCAAGTCCCCAGCGGTGTGCGGCGCCTTGCCCGATAACACCAAACTGGCTGATTAATAAGTAATACCGGCTCATCTGTCTCTCTGAGCCCTGCTGCGGCGCCTCTGTAATTACCTGGCTGTTTCCCGGGGGTACAGTGAGCTCTGAGGACGAGCCCCTTTTGCTGGTGAGAAGAATCTGTCTGGCCATGCAGGATGAACCCAGGGGTTCCTGCAGCCCACCTGCCTTCCTCTCTCCCTTCCCCTCCTCCTGTACTCATGCCTTTCCGCTTCCTTTTTCTTGTTTTGTCTCTGATCTTCCATCAGGAGCCTGTGGCTGACGCTTTGTCCCCTCCTTGTCCTGTCAAAAGCCTCTCTCTGGAGTGGGGAGGTGGAGGGGCCAATGAACGCAGCCTGGTGGGGGGGATGGAGGCCTTTCTGGTGTAGGGTCTCTTGCCCGCACATCCCCATGCACCCAGGCTGTATCCTTCAGTTAGATGTGATGGGGTCAACATGCCCTTCAACCAAGAGGGCACTCAGTCTTAACTCCCCAGGCTGGTTCGGGCCTCCAGCACTCTCGCTGTATGGGTTGCTTGTGGCTGCTGTGAGAAAATGATCACGGGCTTAGCTGTTTAAAATGCCACAGGTATGAGAGCTTGCAGTTCCGGGTCAGGGGTCCTTCAGTGAAGATACCTACTGGGCTGCACTGCCCCTGGAGGTCTGGGGATGTCTCACCTTTCCAGCTTCTTGAGGGTGAGGGGGCTGCGGAGATGGCTCAGTGGGTAAGAAGCTTGCTGCATAAGCGTGAGGACCTGAGTTCAGGTCCCCGGCGCCCACATAAAATGTCTGTAACCACGGCACGGGAAGGGAGGAGACGAGAGGCTCACGGGAGCTTGCTGGCTATGATCCTAACTCCAGGTTCACCAAGACCGGCGCCAGAAGAGTAGAGTGGCTATAAGTGGGCTCTTTAGCACCCCAGGCTCTTCCCAGGCTCCATATTGTTATTACTACTGTGTGTGTGCGCGCGCGTGCACACACATGTGCTTGTGCTTTCTAGTTTCATCTCTACTGCTGTGATACAACACTCTGACCAAAAAGCGATTTGAGGAGGGAGAGGCTGGAGAGACAGGGGACCAGCTTTTTACCTACTGAGCAATCTCCCCAGTCCCCCTCACCCTCAAGAAGCTGGAAAGGCAAGACATTCCCAGATCTTCAGGGGCAGTGCAGCCCACTCCCGGTGGGTATCTTCACTGAAGGACCCTTGACCCGGAACTGCAAGCTCTCATATCTGTGGCATTTTAAACGGCTAAGCCCGTGATCATTTTCTCACAGCAGCCACAAGCAACCCATACAGCGAGAGTTCTGGAGGCCCGAACCAGCCTGGGGAGTTAAGACTGAGTGCCCTCTTGGTTGAAGGGCATGGTGACCCAATCACATCTAACTGTTCTGAAGGATACAGCCTGGGTGCATGGGGATGTGCAGGCAAGAGACCCTACACCAGAAAGGCCTCCATCCCCCCCTGGACTGTGTTCATTGGTCCCTCCACCTCCCCAAAAGGCAGCGAGTGGTAGAGCAGGTCACCAACATTGTCCTTTGGCCTCTGGTGTGCAGGAGCCTAAACATACATGTCCATATATACCACACATACACTGCCATGTTTAGCATGAACCTAGAATCACCTGGAAGAAAGAGTTTCAATTGAGTAATTGTTATCAGATTGGCCTGTGGGCACATCTGTGGGGCGTTTTCTTGATTGCTCATTGACGTAGGAGGGGCTAGCCCACTGTGGGCGGCATCATTCTCTGGGCAGCTGGGCTCGGGTTGTATGAGGAAACTAGCTGAGATAAGCCTGCAAGTGAGCTGGTTGGCAACGTTCTCCAAAGTCCCTGCTTCGAGTTCCCGACCTGGCTTCTCTTGATGATGGACTGACGGTAAGGTGAACTCTTCCTTTTCCCCCCCCTATGTTGCTTTCTTAAAAAAAAAAAAAAAATCAACATTTATTTTTATGCATGCCTGTTAAGTCCTCTCATGTATGTCTGTGTACCACGTGTGTCCCTGATGCCAGAAGAGCCAGTAGATCCGATGGAGCTGGGATTACAGACGGTTGTGAGCTTGCGTGTAGGTGCTGGGAGTCAAACCCTGGTCCTTGGCCAGAGCAGTGAGTGCTTGTAACTGTTGAGCTGCCTCTCTAGCCCCTCCCCACTCAAAATGCCTTTGGTCAGAGTGTTGTATCATAGCAGTAGAGATGAAACTAGAAAGCACGTACACATGCTTACACACACACACACACACACACACACACACACACACACACACACACACACACAGTAATAATAACAATATGGAGCCTGGGAAGAGCCTGAAAGTGCTCTGAGCTCACTTGTAGCCATCACGGTCCATCCTGCTGGGGATGGCTGATGGTCCTAACTGGCTATACACTAGAATGTACAAAAGCAGGACAAGGCGGGCTGGTTGCTGCACCCAGCCCCTTGGGATGCTCTTGTGCAAGCGCTGGCTTGAATGAAGCCTGAGGGAGCAGCCTCGAGGAATCTGGTTCCGAGGCGGCTCCCCACTGCAGTGGCTGTCAGAGCTCATAGCAGCTGTTGGCTCTGAAATGGCTTCTCAGCGCACTTGGGGCCGAAGAGGAGGTTGGAGACTGAGCAGGGATCTGGGAAGGTGGGTGAATCCCCCTGAGAAGATGATGCGTATTCCTAGAGGGCAGACATCAGGGAGGGTGCCGAGCTGATGTTTAACCGTGTTACTTTTAAAATTCTGTGACAGAACCCTGTTTCAGTGATGCTTGGGCAGGAGCCCAGTATACAAAAGCAGCTAGAAACACCCAGTTAAAACCAGACTCTTCGGGGTAGGTGTAGAGGGTTATCAGTCCAGGCCTCCTTTACCTATGCCTGGGAGGTTTAGAGGACCTGACTGGAGAAAGGGCAATAAAGACACAGATGTTGACAGACAGACATCCTCTCCTGTCAGCTGCTCCCTGGCTGTGTGGGTTTGGGGCTTCACTCTCCCCGTCTGGGTTTCTCATTTGTAGCTGGACAGTTTAACCCACCTCATGTCATTATGAAGACATAAGACAGTAACTGTGACTGGACTGGACACACAGTAGGTGTCTTGGCATTGGTATTTGGTGGCCCTGTTTCTTCCGGAAGAGAGAGCTGACTCTGAGACAGGTCCTCCCAGAATGCATGCCTCACGACCAAGGAAGCCATACTGGCGGAGGAACTCCTCAGGACCTAGGGACCAAGACTCCTGGGAGATATTTGGGTTCTGCTGCATCAACAGCACCCAGCGTGACTTTTGTCATTCTGTGAGTTTCTTGAGTGGCTGTTTGAATGTTTGTTGAGGGCTTACTATGTGCTGGGCTTGTCTAGATTTGAGAACACAGGCACTGGCATCCAAATGCTCCCAGTTGTCTTCCATTCTGCTTGCAAGGTCTTTGACTAAAAAGACTCTCCAACTTCCTGGGTCCTCAGTGTCTCCATCTGTGAAGGGAGAGGAATGAATTTATGCCACAGTCTCTTCTAAGAAATTACTCAGTGAAGCCTTGCCCCGGATTGAAGGGTACCATTGAATGGTCCCGCAGGACAGATGTCCCAGTGGGCATGCTTTGGAATCACAACCTTGGGTCTGATTCCTGTGACTGTCCCTATGTATTCCTGAGCCAGGAATTGAATTTCTTAAGTCTCAACTTCCTTGTTTATATAATGAGAATAACAGCAGCCTCAGAGGGGACACAGAGGACCCCAGATGTCACATGAAGAACATAGCAGGTTCCTTTCTTTCTTTCTTTCTTTCTTTCTTTCTTTCTTTCTTTCT
>CABHPH010178584.1:3447-23261 GCA_902168325.1 Peromyscus nudipes | reverse complement strand
TTTCTTTCTTTCTTTCTTCCCTCTTTCTCTCTCTTTTTCTTTCTTTCTTTGTTGTTTTGGTTTCTCTGTGTAGCCCTAACCATCCTGGAATTCACTGTGCAGACCAGGCCGGCCTCAAACCCAGAGATCCACCTGCCTCTGCCTTCCAAGTGCTGGGATTTGAAGGCGTGTGTTATCACCACCCAGCCATAGCAGGTTCTTCATAGTGGACATGACCATAACTATCACAATCAATGTAATCATCATCACCACCACCACCACTGTCAACACCATCACCACCACTACTGTGGTCATTGCCAACATCATCGCCGCCATCATCAACATTACCGTTACCATCAACACCATCACCATCATCACCATCATCATCATCTTCATCATCATCATCATCACCATCATCATCATCATCTTCATGCCATCACCATCACCATCAATGCACTGCTCTCATCACCCAGTCCACCTCCACCATCATCAACACCACTGTAATGATCATCTACAGAGCCAAGCTCCAAATGGCCTCTCAGACCCCCACGGTCTGGATCCTAGCTCTCAAAGGGAGAATTTAGTGGCAAATGTGGTGACTCACCCTGCCATTGATGGGAGACTTCCCGTGTGTGGGTCTCCAATGGAGAGAGGGACCTCCCTCGCTCGGCTGGGAGGTTCTAAGTAGCTCTTGGCTTGTCTGAGCTCTCCCGTTCTTTCTCCAGTATGAGCATTTTCTCATAGTTGGCAGATGCAGAACTCTTGGGAGTTGGGGTGTAGGTGCCATGGGAACATATTCCCATTGTATACACCCCTCCACCACTGATTTATTTCCTGTCTGTAGTGACTTTACCTTAGAAAGCCAGTCTGGTTGGGGGAGATGGGTTTTTGGCAGAGGATCACGTCTGCTCTGGACCTCCCAGAATTCCCAGCTTCATCCCACTCAAACCACATGCTGCAGGTTGGCACGTGCCATCCTGGTTGGCTGTCAACTCCTTTATCTCCGTCAAAACATTTGAGTCATAGGGTGGGTTAGAGATCTTGGAAGCGTAGCAGCCCCTAGCGTGGGCATTCCGATTGCTTAGCCTCGTTCTTCTTGTCATTGGGAAAATGAGGTAGTGGTGTCTTCATTTTGCCGACAGGACGTGGAAACATTAAGTGACGTTCCCAAGGTTTCATGGGGACCGTTTAACCAGATCATCCTCCCCTTAAAGTACCCCTGCTTTCCTACTTTGTTTTTCCTGCTATCTTCTGAGCCTGAGGTGCAGACTTCAGTGGCAACGTGAATGATTTTGGAAGCCACAGGAAGACACTTACACAGAGATCAGTGAAGGCCAGGGGTTGTTGAGGGGAGAGGGGCTAAGAAGTTACAGCTCATTGGGCAATATTAGCATAAATGTTCAGTGAGGTGGCCCGTATGCAGTCCGACCGAATGATCCCCGTGCCTCTGTTCTGGCCTCCCCCTTCTTCCAGCCATCCAATAACTTCCCCTCTTCTGTCTGGGGTTGGTGGCTGCCCTTCCCCTCCGCTTGCGTCCTGGTGCTGTCCGTGGTGCTGACTGCCAATCCCGATCGTTCTGGGGCGCCCAGCCTCCCCTCCTGGCCTCCCACCTCTCCTCCTGCAAGCAGCGCGGCGGCGGCGGCACAATGCATCGCGGTGGGAGGCAGGCTTGGCTCTCCTGCTCCAGGAAGCGAAGCGGCTGCCCCTCCCTCTGGATCACACAGGGTTTTTGCAGTAGTGGTGACAGCCGGATTGGGCACCGGGGAAGCAATTGATTCCTCTACTGCCCGCAGCCCAGAGTTGCCTACGCTGCCCCAAAAGGGGGAGAGAAAAGAGAGAGAGAGAGAGAGAGAGAGAGAGAGAGAGAGAGAGAGAGAGAGAGAGAGGAGACTTACAAAACCTTCCATCCATGTGGAGTAGTCTGAGCGAATCACTGCCCACCGTCTGCGGACTCCAACTGCACTTAGTTTTCGCCTCTGCTGGGGGTATTTCTTTTTGTCTTGGTTTTGCATGATTTAGGGGCATGTGTGGGTGCTGATGCCTTGATTTTATTTGGGGAAGACCAGGAGAATAAAATGCACAATCTTTCTTTCAGGCACGTCTGCTGATCTTTCAAGCCAAGTCGCCAGGACTTAACATCTCCCCACCGGCAGGGAAGGCAAGGAGTTGGCAAGAATTTGGCTCACTCATTCTGTGGCAATTCTCTACAGTCCTGGTGAGTGATATTCTTCCTGGTTGTGCCAACGGACTAGGAGATCTCAGTACCCTAACTGAGATGTGTGTGTATGCATGAGCTGGAAGAGAGGGTAGCGGGAAAGGTAGGGCTGTCAAGAAATGGCCATAGTTCTTTGCCTGCATTCTGCAGGGTTTTTATCAGTAGAGCGACACTCCAGAGACAAATGGGATTTTAGCTCAGTGCCCAGGGAGGGGGCAAATGTGTGAGCAAGGAGAGTGGCTTCTGCCCAGCTTGCCCTCTTTGCAGCAAAAGCCGGGGAAAGTGATTGGCAGCTCCCAAAGTTAACCCTTCCTGGCTGGTCGGGCACAGGGGGCCTCTGGGTGTTCTGATTTGGCGGGTGGGCACCTTGGCCCTGGTTGGGAGAGAGTCATCTGAGACTGGAAAGTTAACCCTTGCTTGGGCAGGCATCCTGGGCCAGTGTTTGTTTAGGATGGGGCTCAGACAGGGCTGTCTGCCAGGGCCCGCTGAGTAATTGAATTGTGGTGGGTTCTGCAAACTCAGCTGTCCTGAGATGGGAGAGCAGGGATCCGTGAAAGCGCCACCTTGTCTCTTGGCATGAATGATCAAGCAGTCACCTGCCCGACGAGCTAAGGGTGCTTTATTTTTACAGGTGGTGTCACCTGTAAGAGACTGGATGGGGGTATGTGTGTGGCTGTGACACAGGGACTCTGTCACTGAGCCCATCTCACCACCGAGAAGGGGGACAGGACATTCCAATCCTACGTCCCCAGTTCTAGGACAAACTGTACCCTCACAGCAGCTTCTTTCTCTGACATCCCAATGGGGCTACCCCACACTAACCTGTTAGTGAGTGGGAAGCAGAGGCCCCTCACCACTCAGCTCGTCTTTAATTTTCAAATGCTTTGCCAGTAATCTGTGATCTATGGGAGAGGATTCCGCTTTGCTTTCTGCTTTAATTACATCTACCTTTTTTGGGGGGAAATGAAAGTCTTTATTTTTAGCACTGTGTTCTACTCAGAGGCCACTTCAGCCATCTCTATTCACTGGAATGTCTTCAGGAAGTTGATCCTAGGATGTGGAAAGGAGACGAGGTCAGCCCCAGGGACCAGCAAGCTGGAAATGTCAGGAGGGTCACCCAGCCCTAGAGCCAAGAGGGGCTGGGGAGCTCAGGGTCAGGACACAGGAGGAGAGTGTAGGTGGCTTGGTGGTTAGTGCCAAGGCTATGGTCCCCTGAGTCCTGGCTTCCCATCTGGGTGACCTTGAGGAAGTTGCCTCCCTGGGAAACTGTAAGTATGAATAGAAAATGAAGAAATTTGGCTTGAATGAGAAGCTGCAGGCTTGCCCATCCGCGATACTTTAAATACTGGACTTTCATATTCTTTGGTTAGAATGGACTGTGGCTGGACATTGGTGCAGGGTACTGTTGAGGTCCACTGCTGTACTGAACATGAACCCTTCAACTGCTGGGCTGTGGGGCTTAGAGGATTATCAAGGGAGCCCCAGGGGCCCCAGGGAAGTGTCACGGCTACTGCGGGACATATCCCCAGTCACCTTCTAGTTCCCAATCCTGCAGCACAGGACAACCCCTTGGACCAGCCCAGGCCTGGGGTGTCCAGACAGCTCCCAGGCCGTCTCCCTGCCTCCTCACCTCCTTGGGGGTGGCCGAGAGCCAGGAGCCTGCCTCCTTCCTGTCACATCAGAAGTGGTGCATTGGGGTGCACCAGTGAAAGAAGCAGAGAGAACCTTCCAGAAAGATTCTTGGACTTAAATCAAGGCACTTGAGTCTCAGGGCTTCTCTTCCCCTTCTGGGCCTCAGTTTCTCCATCTGTCCAAGGTGTCAGCTGCTCTGAGTGGCCAAGGCTCCCTCCAGATCCCCTGATCCTCACGACAGCTGCTGCTGCTGCTGTGGCAGGGGTGGTCATACTTTTAGGGGGAGCCAGTGTTTTTCTCTCTCCACCCCAACTTTCAAGGGGGCCCAGAGAGGGAAAGTGCCTTGCCCATAGACCACACAGCAAGCCATGGCCGAGCCCTGTTGGAATCCACCTTCATGGAGATCAAGGCATCCTCTTACTTACCCCTATATCCCGGCAGCCCCCACATCCCATCCCTAGCCTGGTGTATGGAAGAGATACCTTCATCATCACCCCTCCAAACCTGTACTGGATTGGGAAGCTGAGCCCTGGAGGCAGATATGGAAAATCCCTGTAGACGGGGCTTCCACAGCCCCACCAGGGTGGAGGAATGTGGGTCCCAGAAGCTCCTGCTGCCCCTTTTGACTCAGCCACTGTGTCTGGTGTGTGTTTGGGGTGGGTGGCTGCTGGGGGTGGGCGGTAGTGGCTTGTAAGACATGGCATATATAGGCCATGAGAGTCTTTATTAACCCTTTCCCTTTTCTGTATTGCTCACAGACTGTGGTTTTCTTCCCCCCCCCCCCCCCCCCCCCCCCCCCCCCCACCCCAGCCAACATATGGTTCTGTCTTTTTCCTGCAAGGGCCCGGGGGCAGGGTGGTCCTCCAGGCAGACAAACTGGAGTTGAGGTGGTGGGGGTTATTTCTGTTAGGAGCTGTTGGCTGAACTTGGATAAAAATAAACCCGGGACCCAGGAGTGGTGGGCAGGAGCTGAAGCGTCTAAATTATTCAGCTGCCACCCAGGATGGAGAGGCTCATGTGCTCGGAGGAGGAGGAGGGGATACTGCAGATACAGCCCATCATTCCTGTCGCCTGCCTGCCAGTCGGGACCTGCAGTGTGGGTGCTGGGGCTGTGTGACCTCAGGCAGGTCTTTAACCTCTCTGAGCCTCCGTTTTTCCTCTGCTAAGGTGAAACAGTATCGTAGTTAAGACCACTCTGGAGATCATTTGAGCTGAGATCTTGGTTCCAGCACTTTCTGCATGCGCGTGTGCGCGGGTGGTTGCATGTCCCCGGACTTCACTTACCTCATCTGAAGAATGGGGTGGTGGTGACAGTATTAAGGACAGTGAAGAGTTAATGCATGCCAGGTGCTCAGTCCTGAGGCCGACAAGGAATAAGCGCAGTAAATGGCCCTGGCTGAGGGGTGGGGGAGGGGGATAGGGGTTGGGGGCAGTGAGGAGAGCAGAGCGAGCTGCAACATCACTCACACTGAGGCAAGGCTGGATGTGAGGGAAGCCTAGAAGGACCCCTGGGTCCAGGACACAGCTGTGAGACCCAGGAAGGAGCAGATAGGCTTGCTGGGGGAAATCTGAGGCCTCAGTGTCCCCATCTGTAAAGTGGACACAGGGACCTTCTTCTGCCAGGCTGGGGACATTCCAAGCAAGTCCTAGGTCATCATCATGCAGGGTGGCCCTAGGGAGGGTTAAGAGAAAATCTGCTGCCTGCAAACAAGGTCTAAGTTTCCCACAGCTCCAGGGCCCCCGGAGGTTTTGCTGAGTCATCCCATCCTATAAGCTCAGGGCGTGCATGGGCTTTTGCTTTTCTTCCTGCTAGGAGTCCTTTTACCTAGCCTGGTGTTCCTTCCTGGGGGGGGGGGGGGGGGTGCTTAAGATGCTACATGGTGAGGCCCTTAAGGGCTAGGCTGTCAGGGTGAACCCAGCAGGGCCTCATCACCAAATGGCTGAATAAATGAATCAATCAGCTGCTCGGCGAAATGTTCGTTGATCGGCTAATGGATGGGTCAGTCTGGGAGTTGCCTTTGGTCTATGTTCTAGGCAGAGGCATGTATGCAGTAGGTGCTCCATTAGTGCTTGTTGATTGTGATGAGTCATTGGTGGGGCTGGTGGGATTTGGCTCTGGTCTCAGGTCTGCTGCAGGCAGATCCCTCTTTTGCCTGAAACTCACTGCGGCTGATTTACTTATGGAGTACCTATGGTATACCCAGAACCAGGCTGAACACTGAGACAAGGTCCCATTTCCTTTGGGCTCTTGGGTGATGTGTACCTTTTGCATTGGGGGAGGGCACAGAAGGGGGGTCTCTGGATACCTTGAAGCACAGTGTGCGTGGATAGATGAAATTCTGTGCAGAAGTTTTTAGCCCTCTTGTCCTGAAGCATTGACTGATGTTTCCGGGGTGGGGTGGGTGGGGAGTCAGTGCAGCTATATGTAGTCATTTACACTGTAGTAAGAAGGCCTATGCCTCCCGGTCTGCGAGGCAGGCTTGGGTTTTGCAGCAGAGGAGGAGTTTGTACCAATCAGGGCCACAGGGGTGACAGAGACAGGGGAGGACTTAGAAAGGTCAAAGGTGCTGGCTGTGTCCTGCTGGGCAGGACTGGAGGGTGGAGAGGGTGGTGGGTACTAAACTTCCCTCGCTTGTAGCTGGGAGGCTGGGGAGCCTGGGTTGATGGCTGGTTCACTCGGTGATCCATGAAGTCCTCCAGGTGTCTCTTCATTCCCAAACTCTTGAGCATGGGTACTTGTGTTTTCACAGCCCCGCCCCCCCCCCACCCCGTGCACTCTAAATGAAGGCATGTATAAGACTACAGAGTCCTTGTGTAGACGACACTCGGATAGTTCTAGTGTGTCATGAGATTTGAACTGCTCCCTGAGGCCAGGCCTCTGTACCCAAGAGGCTGCACAGGACTCGAATCTGGACCAGGTTCCCATACCCGCCGTTTGCTTTCTGATTCTTGTCCCCCATTCCTGCTCACCTTGGGGGACTCTGGGTTCTCACAGGGCACCAGACCATGGCCTGCCATGCCGCCACGCTTTCCTTGAAGCCGTTGTCCTGCTGTCATTAGCTTTAATGATATAAAAATGCGGGTCGAAATCTCATCGCACTGGAGCCCTGGCCGACTCGGCCTCAGTGAACCAGCCAGAGAGCAGGAGACTGCGCCTCAGGAAGCTGGGGTGTGCCCACCCCCCACAATTAACCACCAACAGGGGCCTCCTCTTGTGGCATCAAGCCCACTCTGGTGTGTGAGGAGAGATGGAAGGAGGTCCTCTCTTCCGCCTCAGCTCCCACCCACCTGGTGCTTCCAGCTGCCCCGTCGTTCTTCCCTTTTTTCCCCTCCACCGCGTCTCCACAGTGACAGGCAGGGACTTGTGAATGAAGCCACTTTCAGCAGCACGCTCCTTACATAAGTGGCTTTTCTGTGCCAGCCGCTGATGGCAGGTGGCGGGTGCTTGGGGGCTGCTCGGAGCAGAGATGGCCTGAAGTTAGTTAGGAGGTAATTCGGGCCAACCATGGGAAGCACCTGTGTGGCTGGCCCTGGCCATGTCCAGCATCTCCCCCCCCACCCCCGCCCCACTTCCCCTCTCCGACCTGCCTGTCCTCCCTGTACCACACTGTGGTATGGTTTAGAGTCTGTCGCTATCTGTCATCTGTCCTGTACCCCCATCCACATCCTTCTTCTTCTTCTTCTTCTTCTTCTCCTCCTCCTCCTCCTCCTCCTCCTCCTCCTCCTCCTCCTCCTTCTCCTCCTCCTTCTTCATAGGCCCACTTCTCGCCTTGTATTCTCCCCATCTTTCTCCTGTCCCCTCCCTTATCCTTTTCTTCCAGTCCCCCTCCCCCTGATCCCTTGTCGGTCCCCAGTGAGCAGTGGGTCAGGGGAGGGGGCTAGAGGGTGATGGGACCGTGTGTGAGGTCCTGGGGCTCAACCAACCAACTTGCCTGGGGTGTCTATACTCAAATCAGCACCCCAGACCATACGCCTGGAACTCAGTGAGGCTTTCAAGGAGGCCCAAGGCTCTGGGCTCTTGGTGAAGTGCCTTCCTACGAAGGGGAACACACTGGCTTCTGAAGCCCTCCCCAGCCTTGGAATTCTGCTGCCCAGGCAGGCAGAGTACAGCAGCCCATTCAGGGCTGGGAGATGATTCCCTCCACCATCTGGCCATTCATCCAGTTATCCATCATTCAGTCACCGGTCACCAGGGGGGACGAGGGTGCTACTGCAGATTCAGCTCCGGGTACCCTGTGTCAGATTCCCCTGCAGGATCCCAAGCAGTTTGGGGGTCTATGAGGCTAGGATGGGGCGCGCAGACCTGCCTGTCTGACATGTACCCACATGGCGCTGCGGCAGCTGAGGCAGGACCCATACTTGGAGGGTCACTGTCATTGATGGAGTTGGTTCTCTTCCCATACCCTCAAGTATGGGTGGTGTGTACCCTGGGTTAAGACCCTTCTTAGGCACTAGGGACCCCAGCAGCTGGTGACGTTCAGTACTTGCCCCCCAGTGCCCCAGTAGCGGGTCTTCTATGAAGAAGTAAAGATAAAAGAAAAAGCTGCATGTGAAGGATCCAGATAGATCCAGTTCAGCGCTGGGGAGGAGACGGACGGGAGGGAGGTGGCATGAAGGTTGCTTTTGAACAGGGAGCCCCGTACACAGCCCCAGGGAAGAATGATAGGTGAATGGCTACTTGGCTGGGGGTGGGGGGATGACTTTAAGCAGGGGAGGCCATGACCCCCACTCATGACACCACAGCAATGATTGCTGCTCTGGTGTCTCAGTGAAGATGGACAGTGAGAAGTGAGGTGGAAGCCAGGGGACTGTGAGCAGAGCCACGCTGGGGCTGGGCCAGGTAGAGGCAGGGGAGCAGGTGGTGAGATGTGAGTGTGTTTTGCAGCTGTGTGGACAGGAGGTGATCAGGACCCACTCCAGGGACAGGGACTGTCCTTGGCAGATGTCCAGTGGCTGTGATCTTGGGGGCTCTGACTCTGGTGGAGAGGGGCCTCATTGCGTTCAGGAACCAGTGGGATGTAGCAAGACCAGCAGAAAGCACTGAGTGAGAGACTGTCTGTGGGGTTTGTAGGTGCTCACTGCATGCGGTAAAGGCATGGTCCCCTCTCTACAGAAGATGCAGTGGCTGGGAGTGGCCATGTTCATCAGTAAAGAGATGCAGGACAGGGCAGTTCCACAGAGGTGGTAAGGCTCCTGGAGGTGGCTGGCTGATGCCCTGAGAGGCCTGGTGTGTCCCTTCAAGTCACCTTCTAAAATGTCTGAAGGTGAGGACTCATGCATTTTACTCTGGGTCTGCTGTGGCTCTCAGAGTCAGCTAGACCAATTCTCAAGGGAACTAGTGACGATGGCCAAAAGCAAGACCAGGGGCCAGTCGGGGGCAGGAGGCTGCTGGTCCTGCCTTAAATTTGCCTGTCTGAGGGGACTATTGCTGTTTCCTTCCACCCAACTGTGTGGTGTGTATGTACGTGTGTGTGTGTGTGTGTGTGTGTTTGTGTGCGTGTGTTTGTTAAGGTTCTCTAGAGTAACAGAACTGATACAGAATGAATACACACACACACACACACACACACACACACACACACACACACAGAGGATTTATTAGAACGACTTATAGGCTGTGTTCCAACCAACAATGGCTGTCTATCAACGGGATGTCCAAGAATCCTGTAGTTGTTCGGTCCGCAAGGCTAGATGTACGAGATGGTCTTCAGCATACTCTGGATTCTAAAATTCCAAAGAAGTAGGTTCTAATGCCAGTGAAGGAATGGACTTGCCAGTGAGAGCGACCAGGCAAAGAGAGCAAGCTTCCTTCTTCCACATCCTTTACATAGGCCACCAGCAGAAGGTGTGGCCCCCGATTAAAGGTGGATCTTCCCACCTCAAAGATCTGGCTCTTTAGATCTTCCCACCTCAAAGATTAGAAGTGGCTCTTCCCACTTCAAATGATTACTTAAGAAAAAAAGAATCCCTCACAGATGCGCCCAGCCACATGGGTTTTAGTTAATTCCAGATGTAGTCAGGTAGACAACTGGGAATAGCCATCACAATGTCCATCCGCTGAGGATGCCTGAGCTTTTTCTTCATTCTTGGTTAATACCTGTCTGAGAAAATAAATAGTGACCCATGGGAGGGTAGGGGAGGTTAGGAGTGTGAATGGGGATTCATATCTGCTAACTACGCCAGCCTTGTCCGCCACCTCTCAGTTATCCATGGAAGATGCTGGGGCTCTGTAAATTGGCAGGATTTTGTTGCTTTATTTTTTTTTTTTTTTTGAGACAGGGTCTTGTGTAGCCCAGGCTGGCCTCAAACTCTCTATGTAGCTGAGGATGACCCTTGAACTCCTATTCCTCTAGCTTCTACTTCTCACGTGCCAGGCTTACAGCCACTGTGTCAAGAAGGCTTGTGTTGGTGGGAGGCACGCAGCATCCAGTCACCCCTCACCTTCCTTGCCTAAGACACGCCTTCAACCTGTGTGAGCCTCTTTCCTCGTGTTTCATCAATTACTCTCTTTTATCCCCAGACGCCACTCTCCTCCCTCTCCACTCCCTTCCCTTTGTAGGCGATGCTCTTCTGCTGTTAACAGTCGCCCTTTTGATGGCAGATGGTCATTTTGAGCACGCCTTTAAACTTGCGTAACCAGCCGGACAGCCCGTGGTTCCTCACTTTCCATACCGTTCTCTGCTTCCACTCTATTGCTGGGCTCCTAGGTGTGAATTACCCGGTTTCCAATGTGTTTAATTATGTGTAGTGTGTGTGTGTGTGTGTGTGTGTGTGTGTCCCGGCCAGCGGGATCTTCAGCAGAGACCCTAGAAGGGGGAATGGTGCATGAAAGGGACAAGAGACACAAAGAATTGACAGCAAGACAGTATTCTGATCAAGCTGCAAAATTTTATTTTTCTCAGGTGGGTTTTATAGTCAGCAGACCAGGAAACTTCCTTTGGGAAAAGATCAGGGGACCGTTGAGTTGCCGAGCAACCCAACCAAGCAACCTAACTACAAAACATTGTTACTAATGGTCACTGTAGCAGAAAGATAAGGAAATGTTAAGTTATTTTCTAATAACTCAGGACTTGTCCAGGCATGTCAAAAGTTTCTGGTTAGTGTCTCAATACTGGACAACAGAAACTTAACTCAGGCAGGCAATATGGCATGGCTCTTAAAATTGTCCTTAGCATGTGTGTGTGTGTGTGTGTGTGTGTGTGCATGTGTGTGTGCTCGCACATGCATGGTGCTAGAGTTGTACCTTGCACCTTGTATACATCATGCAAGTGTCCTACCACCTAAGCTACCCCCTGTCTCCCATTCTCCGCCAGCGCGTAGTGTTCCTGAGATTTCCTCACAGTCACTAACTGCAATTCCTTCAGGACACAGAGGTCCCCGGGTTGATTTTGGTAATTTTGCTTAACAAACACTGGGCGCCAACTTAGGATGCCAGGCCTGGGGCATGTAGATGAGGCAGAAGATTGCTTGGGGTCTGGAGCTGTTTGTTGGTTTGTTTTGAGACAGGGTTTCTCTGGGTAGCCCTGGCTGTCCAGGACCAGGCTGGCCTCGAACTCAGAGATCCACCTGTGCCACCACTGCCTGGTGGGAGCTGGATTTGAATCCCAGCTCTGCTGTGCGACCTCTGGTGAAGTCAGTTTCTCTGAGCCTCAATTTCTTCTTCTGCAACATGGGATAAAGATAATAATATTCATTTTATAAAGTTGAGTGTGAGGTCAGATGGTGTGTGGCATGTTTTGGGTTATGAAGCCTTTCCAGAGGGCAGTCTTAGGAATAAACAAATAGATGCTGATTAAAGAGAAGGAAGGTTTGTTGTAGTAGCTCACAGTTCTGGAGGTTTCAGCCTCTGGCCGGTTGGCCCCCCTTGCTTTTGGTCACAACCTGATCAGGGCACAGTTGAGCAAGCTGAGTTATGGTGACTGGGAAGGAGAGAGAGAGAGAGAGAGAGAGAGAGAGAGAGAGAGAGAGAGAGAGGATTCCCCAAACCCAACTACACGGGCAGGCTGGGGCTTCCATGGCAGGGTGGTCACCGACATCTCAGGGGGTCGTCCTCAGAGCATCTCATTACCCCCTGCTATAAAGAGCAGGGAGCTGAGATTCGGCTCTCCTGGCCCAACCACCTACTGGCCCCTGGAGGTGACAGCCTCCCACAGCTGCAGCTTTGGGGCTGACAGAGGATTACCCAGGAGTCCGTGGTGTTCTGGGGTCTCTCCCTGGAGGGAGGTGTTCTTCTTAGTCCGAGGAAGAGGCTTGGACCACAGGCACAGTTGTCCCCTCTATTGTGCAAATGACACAGAGGCAGCTGTGCACAGGGATTCTCAGTCTCCAGAGCCCTACTGTGAGGGGAAGGTGGATGCAGGCCCTTAAACCAGATCCTTTCTGACACCAAACTTCAATCTTGAATTCTCATAGCCAGGAAATGGATGCCCTTGCTCCCTCCTCTGCCCCATGCCAGGGGCTCTTCTCCACTTCTTCTTACTTGCTGGAGGAGTTCTGAGGTAAAGGACCTGCGAGAGTGTCTTTGTAACAAGAGTTGTTGTTAGTCTCTCTGTAGCTCCTTCGGGCCTGGGTGGAGGAGAAGCATGAATGTCATTGTAATTAGACCATCTGACCAGTAGGAGGCAGTGTGACTAGTGACCGGAAGCACCCTGCTGTCTTCTGATAGCGCAGTGAGTGTGCCAGGGATCCCACTTCTCAACCTGTGACCAACGACATGGCCTTGTAGCCTCAGTTTACTCACCTGTACTATGGGAATCAGTATGGCATCTTCCCACTGTCCCCATAGAGAGAGTCTTGGAACAGGGCTCAGTATGTGACATGCTCTACGGGTTAGCTGACGGCAGAGGAATTTCTAGTTTTAAAAAGATTGCTTTGGGATGGGGGGCCAGAGCGGGAGTTAGTGCCCCTTTTAACAGAGGAGGAATAGATGTCACACAGGGGAGTCCGTTTCCTGTGCTCACAGACAGGTAGGGACTAGGGAGGTCTCAGTCTTCAAGGACAGCAACATCCAAACTCTAAAGTCCCAGAGCATGGCAGGTGCACCAGGCCACTGGCACACACAGCAAGCTGGAAAAAAGTGGGCAGGCACTTGGTGGCCTCGGGATCCTTCCTGGTGGGCTCCCAGGTGGGCTCTGAGGACTCCCAGTGGGGTACAGGGGCATGCTGCAGCTTCTCCATGCCACTGAGGACAAGGCCTCCCAGCAGCTTGCTCCCTCCAGAGAGTCTGAAGTTGATCCTCCTTCCCGCTTCTAGGCCTTGTCTCCTGCATGCGCTCAGCGGGCCCTGGGAAGCTTTGCCGGTGGACGGTACACCACAAAGCACCCTGTGGCCTGGGTTCAAATCTGCTTTGGTCAAACACAGCTTTCGCTGTTCTCACCCGGACCGTTACTCAAGCTCCTCGTGCCTCAGTTTCTCCCACTGTAGAGTGGGGATCCTGTTCATAAAAGGTGGACCCCAGAAGTTCCTATAAAGCACAAATAGGTCCCTATGAGAAGAACTCTCAAGACACTTCCATCACCACCACCATCATCACCACCACCACTACATCAGCATCACCATCATCCACCACCATCACCACCATCATCACCACCACCACTACCATCCACCACCATCATCCACCACCATCATCATCACCATCACCATCACCCACCACCATCATCACCAACACCACCACCATCATCACCGTCATCCACCACCATCACCACCATCATCACCACCACCATCACTACCATCCACCACCATCACTGCCACCATCATCACCGCCATCATCACCATCACCATCATCACCATCACCATCACCACCACCACCATCACCATCATCCACCACCATCACCACCATCATCATCACCATCACCATCATCACCATCATCATCACCATCATCACCATCATCACCAACACCACCACATCAGTCAGCATCACCTTCATCACTATCACTGACATTTCTCAACAGCCACCGCAGACTCTCAGATCTTTGGATTGCCCTAATATAAGAACCTGCCGGAAGTTCTCTTGGACTGATGGTTTCCAAACGTGGACCGGTCTGGGATTCTTCTGCTGGTCGCGGTGAAGTGAGGCAAATAAGGCATTTACAGATGGGTGCGAGGCTCCGTTTCCCTGGAAGGGTTTTCCTCCATCCTGTGTGTGTGTGTGTGTGGGGGGGGGTCATTTCTTCTTCTTCAATATTAAAATACAGCTTCAAAAATGAAGCCGTGACCATAGTTGAGGGCGACTTCTTTTGCAAAGCTATTTTTAAGTGTTCCTTGAAAGTAAACCCGGCAAAGGTGACAGACAATGGAGGGAGCTGAGGAATCCAGTATCCAGGAGTTAAGCTCTGCCCCCGCCCCACCCCGCCCCTTCCCTGGAACTCACTGGCTGTAAGATCAGTGTGTGGAAAAAGCCCCTCCCCCTTCCAGGCATGTCCTCCAGGCCCTTGCCTAGAAATTCAGAGGTGCTGGGAAGCTGTGCATTAGTTTCCAGAGTGTTCTGGCTGCAGCTGGTCTGTGGGGCATTCTGGGAGTGGAGCTGTACTTCCTGGCTGGTTTGCCTGCCTCCTTATCTCTCCCGGCACAGATGGACTCAATGGCCCTGGAAAGTCAGTGTCCGCAGAGCAGCCTTGTGTATGGTTGGCCAATCCTGATGGGCTGGGTTGATCTTTTCTTCTGTGTGTGTGTGTGTGTGTGTGTGTGCGTGTGTGTGTTCATACATTTGCAGTTACACATGTGTGCATAGGCACATGTATGTGGAGGTCAGAGGTCAACCCTGGGTGTCACCTTCACAGACACCATCCACAGGGCCTCTCATGGGCTTGGAACTCACCCATTGGACTCGACTGGCAGCTGGTGAGCCCCAGGGATGTGTCTGTCTCCACTCCCCAGCACTGGCTACAAGTGCGAGTAATCACAGCCCCTGATATTTTATGTGGGTTCCAGGGGATCAAACGCAGGTCCACAAGTCTACCTTGTCAGCCACTAACCCTCTCTGCTCACCTCCGTTTCCTCTTCCAGAAAATGGGGATAAGAACACAGACCTTACTGACTCGTCACCAACCACTATAAGGTCTTGGCTCAGAGTGGGGCTTGGCCTGAGGTCTGTGCTCAGCAAGCCTTAGGTAGGACCGTGTTAATAGGGATGACACAACCTCTGGGCTGGGTTCTAGAAGGGAAGCTGTTAGCCCTTCCCGCCTCCGGTCATTTCCACCTCCTTCCCAGTGAGTCCTTTCCTAACCCCCTTCTTTAAAATTAGCATCCTTTTCTTGAGGACTCTTCCTCCCCCACAGAACCTGGCAACATGTGCACACTTTCTAACAATGTGTTTTGTCCTCGTCGGTTTCTAGAATGGGACAACTGGACTGTGGTAGTTCCTCAGTGCCCCTCATAGGCTGTGTCCCACCAGTGCTCAGCATGCAGTAGGCGCCCCATATTCGTTGGCTAAATGGCGCTGGCAGGTGTCAGTGCGATGCTTCCGGGTCTAATTGGAAACCTTTCCCTCCCCTCTCCAGGCTGCTCAGACTCACTTGACAGGTCATTACCCAGAACAGAAGCCAAGAGAAGAAATAAAAATCCCAGCTGAGCCTCCGCTGGACTGGAGAGGCTGGCCAGGGGACGTGGGGACACAGGGCAGGGAGTGAGTGATGGGGGAGACATCAAGGCGTTTTCATGAAACTAGCTCCTCGGCCAGGTTGTTAGAAGCTAGTGAGCCACACTGAGCCTTTGTCAATATTCACACCCACTTCCCCCGTCCCCTGTGGTTGATGGGGTGGCAGATCTAGTCGGTATTTCAGGAGACATGCACTGTGTTGAAGATTGGGGCCTCTTGTGTTGAGAGCATGCAGCCAGTGCTCACAGACGGTCCCCAAAGTGGTGGATTATTTTGAAAAGGAGAGAAAGGAAAGAAGAAAGATTAAAAAAGCCCTCGGCACACCCCGACTTTCCACAGAGTCTGTTTCTCAGCCTGGGCTGTACACTCTTAAGCACCTCTAGACTCCTTCTCTAATTAGGGATTGTTTATTGGGGGTGGGGGCTGGGGGAGCAGTAGCTCAGGCTGGCCCCAAACTTGCTGTGTAACCCAGGATGACCTTAAGGCCTGCTTTTGCCTCCCGAGTGCTGGGATTGGGGGCATGTGCCACCGTGC
Organism: Peromyscus nudipes; assembly: GCA_902168325.1. NCBI lineage: Eukaryota > Metazoa > Chordata > Mammalia > Rodentia > Cricetidae > Peromyscus > Peromyscus nudipes. Next base: position 7,305 of record CABHPH010178584.1, on the reverse strand, counting down.
CCCATCTAAGCAGTGCTGGGGCTGGAGCCCAGGGATGCCTGCCTGCCAGAGGAGCTCTCTGCCGACTGAGCTACACTCCCAGTGATAGATAGGTTTGTATGTTACGGGGGAATGGGCTTCACAGTCTCAAATTCACCAGATGATTTTAGTGTGCAGCTAGACGATGACACTCTCTTCACCACCTGTGTGGCTTTGGGGCCCCCTCACCTTGGGGAGCCATAAAATGGACCCCAAAATTGCTCGTGTTTATGCAGCAATTAGGAAAATTATGACAAACGCCATTGTGAGCTCCGTCTGGGGTGTCCAGGGGACAATGGGGAAGTGGAGGAAGCTTTCTCGGGGTGGACACTGGCTTTTGGGTATCCCTGGTTATTTCTTGACACCCGTCTAAGGTACTGGTTCACATCCTTTTGGGGAGCTGGGAACACAAGGATATTTTCAGAAGAGCCCTCTGGGTACCAGAGTATGCTGATGACTGTCCTGGGAGGGAAAGGCTGACGTGAACTGGTGAGGCAGAAGAAGAGATGGGTGTCCATTGCATCCTTGCAGGCTGGGCTTGGCTTTGGGACTTCATGCTAGAGTGATTGCTATTCTCAGAGGAGCGCAGGCAGGGAGCGAGTGGTTCTCGTAGGCTGGCACACCCCTTCCTAGGCACTCTGCACCCCTTATTTTACCCCATCCTAACTTCAGCGCGAGGAAGCTGTTCAGTTATAATCCCCATTTTTTTATCCAGACCAGGAAAACGAGGCACAAAGGGGCTCCGAGAGCCTGCTCAAGGTCCCAGACTAGCGAGAGACTGAGCTGGGACTGGCCTTGCTGCAGCATCTGGTAGTAGATCCTTCATGCCAAACAAGCACCCGGTCTACACTCTCTGGGCTTCCCAGGAAAGGCAATTCCTGAGGACAATTGCTGTGGGTGTCCCAAGAGGCACAGGAAAGGTGACCCGGGAGGAACACCCATCCTAGGCACCCCCCTGCTCCCTCTAGGCTCTGAGGCGCCATTCCTCCTCCTCCTGCCTTCCATTCTGTGTCACAAGAGCTCCGTTTGGCGTGTTCTCCCAGATGAACAAGAACTGAGTGAGGAAGGAAGACTTGCTGGGGCCACTTGCATTTTCCTGTCTTGTTTCTTGTAGCAGAGCAGCCTCAGGAGACCAGAGCAGAGCTGAGAAATAACCCCGTAAGCTTAAGTGACTCCCAGCTCCCTTTATTAAGGAAGAGACAAAGTTAGCATGGATGGGATTCAGTCTTCACTGTCCTCAGCTCTGAAAGATGGAGGCCTCCATACTCCCCCTCACCTGGGTACCGTTTTGTCCCGGAAACTGAGCCAGCAGCTTAGCTTGGGGTGAACCTCTTGCAACTTCCCTTAGCACGCCCTCAGCGCCTTGCAAGGTTTTCACTTCCGAGCCTATCTGTGGACACCAGAAACTGGAAAGGCACTTAGAGACCCATTTGCAGCCCAGCTCTGCTGTTATCTGATCAGGCCCCAGGGCACCTGCATGCTGGATCAACTCTTATAAGTTATCAGTAGCTGGTGGGTCTCGAAGCTGACAGGTTCACTTTGGCAAACCTCCCTCCTCCTGCCTCCACAGGGATGAGGTGAGCCTGCATCTCAGGTTTCTGTAGGGCAGTGGTCCTCAACCTGTGGGTTGAAACCCCTGTGGGGGTCGAATGACCCTTTCACAGGGGTCACATATCAGATATCCTGCATATCAGATATTTATATTACAATTCATAACAGTAGCAAAATTACAATTATGAAGGAGCAATGAAATAATTTTTTGGTTGGGGGTCACCACCGCATGAGGAACTGTATTAAAGGGTCGCAGCATTAGGAAGGTGGAGGACCACTGATGTAGGAGATGGCAGCCAGGAAAAAGCCCCCAGGACAGGACTTCTCCTCTCCTCCCTGGTACTCCACCTCTTACATGGCCTCACTTGGACAATAATATCATAATGAGCCCATTGCCTCTGCCACTCTCAGAAAATAAGACATAAAACAGGCCTGCTCCACTTGTCTCTGTGAGAGGAGAGGTGAGCGTGAGGAGCACTCGCTGATCATTCTTGTTATATTTAATACGTTACAAAGCAGACTATGAGATGAATCTACACAGAAAGGCCCAAGTTTGATCATAGGGACCCACATGGTGGAAGGGGAGGACCAACTCTCACAGTTGTGACTCCCCCTCACTCACCCATTCATGTACCCCCCCAATAAGTTTTAAGAAGTAATTAAAAACAAATAAATACATCAAATAACAATAATATACACATTATAATATAATTATATATCATAAATATTTAAATCTCACCATTAAATATCATTTATAAACACATCATTATTTATAAATATATTGTAGACATTTTATTATGTATATAATGTGCTGCATATTTTAAAAGATGTATTTATTTTTATTTTGTGTATATGAGTATTTGCCTGAATGCATGAATATGCATTACATGCATCCAGTGTTTGAGGAGGTCGGAAGAGGGCATCAGAGCCTCTGGAACTGGAGTTATAAATGGTTGTGGTCATTGTATAGGTGCTGCGAACTGAACCCAGGTCCTCTGGGAGAGCAGCCAGTGCTCTTAACTGCTGAGCCATTTCTCCAGCCCCTCATAATCTTGCTTTACACCTTTCACTTAATATATATTACAAATGAGTTGAGCTCCTGGCCTATAGCACTGTACCTCATGCCTGAACAAGGTTTTTCTAACTGCTTATTTTCTATAAAGCACACCACAGTCCCCTTTCACACAGGAGCCAATTTGCAAACAGCAGAACCTCCAGTAAAAAGCACAGAAATGCAAGACTGCAGTGCTAATCGAACCTTGAACAGAGGCTTTCCTGCAGGATAGGGAGGGGTAGGCCAGCGGGGTAAAGATTCAGGTGAGGTCAGCTGGGAATGGGCATGTTGGATGGCTCCCTTGATGTGGTTATTTCTGTGCATGTTGTGAATGAACACAAAAGCACCCTGAGGATTGTTTTGGGGATTATGTGCAAATTTTGGCCAGGAGGCAAATTTGTAAATAAGAAATCTATAGATGGTAAGCTCTCTCCCTCCCCCCATCTCTCTCTGTGTGTATGTGTGTGTAAACCAGGACCTCATGAATGGCTAACTGAATCCAAGTTTGTTTAGGTCGCATTAAAGGATGCCTGATAGCTGAGATGATATACAGCCCCAGTGTGGCAGAGGTGTGTGAATCCTTGAGGCTCAGCAGCAGCACTGGGATGGAGTTACCAGCCTCTCTCGGTTTTGCTTTCCTCCTAGGAGTCCAGAAAAAGCTGAGTTATAGAATTCATTGAGCTTTGAATCAATTACATGTAGTTGGAAGAGGGGACCATGGTGATTGGCCATCCCAGGGCCATGTGACCACCCCTGGGCTGAAGTGTGGAGTCAGCCCCAGCTGTGCACCAAGGCTGAGCCTGGGAAAGATTTTTTTTTTTCTCAGAAGAAGGCTGAAGTTAGTAGCAGGAGTAAGAGGAGCAGATGTCCACTGTCTGCATCCTCCTGGGACTTCCAGTTTGTAAAGGATGGAGGCTGTGTCCTGACGTTCTGATTGGAAAAAAAAAAAAAAGGAAAAAACCAGGAGAAAATTAGGAGGCCAGAGAAGGGCATGATGGGATAGTGACAGCCAAGCTGGGAGTTGAGGAGTTAAGGAGTTAAGCGTGTTTCAGGAGGCAAAAAACAAACAACAGCAACAAAAAAACTTTAACACTGTCCCATCCAATCCTAGTGGCTGAGGAGAGAAAACCAAGCCATTACATTAGAGTTCTCTCTCTCTCTCTCTCTCTCTCTCTCTCTCTCTCTCTCCCTCCCTCCCTCCCTCCCTCCCTCCCTCCCTCCCTCCCTCCCTCCCT
>CABHPH010178583.1:25112-52381 GCA_902168325.1 Peromyscus nudipes | reverse complement strand
CTCTGTCTCATGTGTGTCTCCTGTCTTCTTGGGGTGAGTGGCCTCTCCCCACTGAAGCATGCTTTCTTTCTTTCTTTCTTTCTTTCTTTCTTTCTTTCTTTCTTTCTTTCTTTCTTTCTTTCTTTCTTCTTTCCTTCCTTCCTTCCTTCCTTCCTTCCTTCCTTCCTTCCTTCCTTCCTTCCTTCCTTCCTTCCTTCCTTTTTTTCTTTCCTCTCCATAATGTCATGAAGGCAGGTTCAATAGTGCAAAGAACTTCCAAGCCAGTGCCGAGCTGTCTCTGCACACACCACAGGGGCTTACTCAGGCCACTCTGCCTTGTGGGAACAGCCTACAGGGCAGGATGTGGGGGGGGGGGGGGGGGGGGGGAATGGGTCTTCCTCAGTTTGGTGTGCAGAGGTGAGGTTAAGGGGCCGAAAGGACCCAGGTTGAAATTTCAGCTCCACCACCAACTTACTGTTTTTTATTTGTTTGTTTGTTTTATTTTATTTTATTTTATTTTTTTTGAGCTCTGGTATTTCTTCCTCTGACAGATGGGTGTGAGCGCGGGGCTGTGTCTCCATGCCATTGCAAGGGTGAAACTAGAAGCTGCTCAGAGGCCACTTAGCAAAGTTGCTGTCACAGAACACATGCTCTGTCACCTGCTGCTGAGAACAGAGGCTCAAAAGCAGTAGAAAAAATTCTTCCAGGAGTGGCTTGGGCTTTAATCTCTCTCTCTCTCTCTCTCTCTCTCTCTCTCTCTCTCTCTCTCTCTCTCTCTCGCTCTCTCTCGCTCTCCCTCTCCCTCTCCCTCTCCCTCCCTCCGTCTCCTTCCTTCCCTCTCATAATATTGCTGTATATCTACCAGAGGTTGGCATCAGGTATCTTTTGCAATAGCTTTCCACCTTAATTTTTGAGTCATGGTCTTTCATGGAACATAGGTAGTAAGCTCCCGGGGTCTTCCTGCCTCGGCCTCTCCAGTGCTGGGATTATTGGGCACATATCTGGATTTTTATGTGGGTACTGGGGATTCGAACTCAGGTCGTCACGCTTGCCTCACAAGCCCTTTATCAACCGAGACGGTCTACCCAGCTCTGCTTACACATCTCTTGATGTCATCCACCATGAGGAGTCCCGCTTCATCACACTTCCCAGAGCTTCAGTGACGTGGAGGCGGCCCTCAGTCCAAGCCTGTGCCTTTCGTGGAACATGGTATGAGATCTTCAAGAATCGGACCCTTGGGATGGAGAGAAGTTAAGCTTTAAAGGGCCCACGAGGAGGTAAATGATGGCAGTCGGGCAGGACAGCAATATCCCGGGGGAACAAACAGACTGAAGGCCGTGAAGTGAATAAACAACACGTCAAGGAAGAGATAAGATGGCATGAATGTATTACCGTTCAATATTTTAATTCTGCTGGGCTGACAAATGGGAGCAAAGCAGTGTCCTTTTCTAGAATAACGGAGGGAGCATGCTCAGTGCCTTTGTGGCGCATAGGGAAAGACGGGTGAGTGACTTTTTCTCTGCCTACTTCTGTTCCACGGGAAGAGCAGTTAATCCCCACGTGCCCTCCTGGAAGCTGCTGTAGCAACAGTGACTCCATTTGATGTGGGGCCACATTCAGTGTTGTAATCCAGAGTTCCTGGTGACCCCTTGAAATGAAGACGATAAGGCAGCTGGAAAGAGGAGCGCGTGACGTATGTTGCTCTGGGGCTTATTATCTCTTTTACGCATTTGAGTCTCATTAGCAAGGTGAGGTCCTGTTAAGTGGAACTGAAATGGATTTTTAAGAAGATTTATTTTATTTTCAATTGTGTATGTGTGTGTGTGTGTGTGTGTGTGTGTGTGTGTGTGTGTGTGTGTACACTCTTGGAAGCCAGAAGAGGACACTGGATCCCCTGAAGTTATAGGCAGTTGTGAGCCACTTGATAGGGGTGTTAGGAACCCAACCCAGGTCCTCTGAAAGAACAGCAAGTATTCTTAACAACTGAATCATCTCTCTAGCCCAGAAACGGATTTTAAATAATTCTCTTTCTTCCTCTCTCCATTCTTTCCTGCCCACTGCCTCTCTCCTTTAAAATAAAGTCCATCTCCACCCATAATTTGGCGGTGAGATTTCATGAGGATACTGTGACGTATGAGAGCCAGGGGATGGGAAGATGGTTCTGTTGATAATGTGCTTGCCACACAAGACCTGAGTTGGAATCCCTTATACCCATGTAAAAAGCCAGATGTGGTGGTGACATCTGTAACTACAGCCCTGATACAGGGACAGAGACAGGTGGATCCTTGAAGCCCACTGGCCAGCCAGCCTAGCCAAATGGTGAGCTCCAGGTTCAGTGAGAGACTCTGTCTTAGAAAATAAGTTGCGGTTGGAGAGATGGCTCAGTGGTTAAGATCACCTGTTGCTCTTCCAGAGGACTCTGGTTCAGTTCCCAACACCCACACGTCGACCCACAACCGTCTGTCCCAGAGGGCCCAATACCCTCTTCTGACCTCAGTGGACACCAGGCACATCTGTGGTGCACATACATGCATTTGGGCAAAACACCTAAACACAAAATAATAAAATAAAAATTAAGCAGGACAGTGGTAGAATATATTGAACATTGATCTCTCACACCCATGTGCATGCACACTGTGCATATGCACACTTCCATAAACACATACATGTATGTAACACACACACACACACACACACACACACACACACACACTAAGGAAATGTCAGGACCAGAAGCAATGATTCCCCCTTCTCTGTGCAGGAAGACTCTTTGTCCTGGAAATGATCTCCACCTGCATAGAGTGCCTGCTCCTTTGGATGTGTGTGAGAAATTCTCCTGCCTCCTGGTACTGCTCACTCTGAGACCTCCTGAGACTCTCTTACAGGGATCACCTCTTCAGGAGGAGGGTCCTACCTGGGGTCTGGGACTAACCGTGATAGCCAGATAGAAGCCTCACTCAGGATTTCAAGAATCTGGACTCCGGGAAGACTAGCTAGGTGAGTGAACGTGATCAAGCTGAAAAATCCGACTTCTGCTGTCTGTGCCTTCTGTGGAATGCTGTGGAACATTCTGCTAGTTGCTGCCTCCATAGTCAGCTCTACATCTTAATCACTCCAGAGTCTGTATTGTCGTGAGCCAAGCAAGTGGCACTCCCCAACTTCGTCCATGGACAAAGGGAACCAGAGGAACATAAATGGACATGCTAGAGGGTGCCTCTAGTGAAATTTTGAAGGGAGACGAGCCAATCGGGACATAGGAGACTTCTGTATATTTTCTGCTGTTCTTTCTGTATAGAATGTGAATGCTGTAGTTGGGGCTGCAGCAGCCATTTCGTGACTAGGAGGCATTGTTGAGGAGGAAAGTCACGTGCTAAAGTTGGCAAAGAAGAAAGGTTAGGTTACTGGTGACTGTCTGGCAGCAGCTCTGGACTCACTTTACCTGAGACATAACTAACCTCCGTCTAGTTTGAGCCCCGATTACACTGGTTTCTATTACTGTGCCGCTAGATTGGACCCTATATACGCCCCAAATGTTGGAAGCCCTTACTGCATCCAGTCAAAGAGCCCAGGAGTGAGGCTATAGTTCAGAGATTACAAACGGAGTCTTAGGTAGGTGTGGTGTGCACCTTCGATCCCAGCACTTGGAGGCAGAGGCGGTGAGTTCTCGGACAGCTGGGGCTGCACAGTGAGACCCCGTCTCGAACAAACACGGACAAGAATGGAAGAGTCTTGGTGCAGTTTTGTTGATCACACCTTGTCTGAAGGCTGTGCCTGGGCTCAAATGTGAGCACAGAATTCTCTATATTTTATGTCAGTTTGAGCAGGGTTGTCCTTCATGACCAAAAAAGAAACAAACAAATGTAGACTATCTTCATTGGGTTGGAAAACACTCAGGTTGATCATTTCTTCCTTTACAATAGTTTTTTTTTTCATTTTACATTTTTTTGTGTGTGTTACATATGTGTACGTACACACACACACACACACACGCACACACACACACACACATCTGAGGACAACTTGCAGAAGTGGACCCTCTCATTCTACCACATGGAACCCAGGGGTTGGATTCCGGTCATTCGACTCGGCCTCAAGTGTCTCTCCCTGTGCTGAGCCATATCTCACCAGCCCTCTGATTTGTTTTTCATGAAGCCACACTCAGCTCAATAGCCCGAGACACAAAACCCTGTGATTATAAAGCACATCAGCCGAAGAAGAAGAAATCACCCAGCAGAGCCATTTTGTCATTCAGACTCACCATCTGGACATGGCCTACCTTCAGTTGAAGGGAGAGAGTTCTGGAGGGCCACTGGCGTTCATTGCAGGCTCTGGGCTCTGATCCCAGAAGTTTGCCCACTGTGGTGGGCTGCTACAACCCTTGTGGGGACTGGCTGAACAGGGCAGGAGTCACTGTGTGAATATGGAATTGTCTGAGTTTTGCTGTTTGAAAAATAATGGCCTCCACAGGTGCCTCCTCTGTGGGAGCCTGGGCCTGAGCTGGCTGTCTTTGGGAATGCTGAGCACTGCGGATGTGGGATGACGAAGTCTTTCATTCTTTGATCGGGGGAAGGAGCTCTGGGTTTTACAGTTCATTTCATTTTATGGTAATGTATGAATCAGAGACAGAGATGGAGGGAGGAAGGAGGGAAAGAGAGAGGGAGAGAGGGGGAGAGTTGGGGGAGGGGACACATGCAGATTGCCATCCACTGTCTTTCTGGAGACTCCAGGCCCACACATTTCACAGTCAGATAATGACGGTCATTTCACCTGTCCCCCAATGACTGCTGAAGAACTGCCAATCAAGCAAAAAATACACACGGCCCGTTCTGCCGCCTTTGAACTTCAGTAAATGTCCAACTCTCTGTTCTGACTGTGTTTAAAAGGGAATGGCTGTATTCTAAATGCCTAATGACCCATGGGTTCACTGCAGAGGCCTCTTTAGAAACGGGGAATGGGGAGAGACTCCTTCAATTTTTGTCTTCCAGTCTCTTCTCTCCTGAGGAGTCTGCTCAGAGACCTGGCTTTTCTCTGGTCCCTGTGTCCTCTGCCCCCTCTTCCCTTCTAATTTAAGTGGCAGATCCTAACGTCCCGTCAAACCCATTTCAGGGGATTTCTCTCCGGAAGGCTTTCTAATTAAGTCTTCTCTAAAGATGACATTTAATTATATAGAAAGGTTTTCTTTGGGGCCCAAAGAAAGCAAATATTTCAATCAAGTTGGTACGGCTTTGTGCTTCTCTGGAGTCCACTTTCTTCTTGCCCAGCCAGACGGCAGTGAGGAAAAAGAAAATCCCGCTAACAAAGCTACTATCTGCTGCGATTGCTTGGTTATTTTGGGAGGTTTTTCAGCTGGCGTGAAAACTCTCAGGCTGGGGCTTTCCATCAGATAAAACACTCTTTTGAGAACAAGAATGGCTACCTTTACCATGACCTTGCCTGGGGTTGGAGCGAAAACAAAAGGGTGTCTGGTACGTGACCTTCAGGGCTGTGTGACTGATCCATGATCAGTGTTCCTTGGTTTCTAGTAGCCCCCCCATGAAACCCTGTAAAAGTGGAGTTCTGGGGAGCCAGGTAGCAACGGCTCTCGCTGCTCCCGGGGCTGGCCTGTCGAGACTCACTTTGGGGCGGAGGGTAGAGGCCTTTGACTGAGGTTTGATCTCCTAGGCTCTGAAGCTCTTCTTTGAGCTTGCAGCCTACTCTTACCCCCATTCATCTTCAGAGGCCTCAGAGTCCTGCTCTGGGGCATGGGGTGAGCATTGGCCCCCTTGTGGCTTGTGGGGGGTGTAGGGAGCTGATGTGTTTGCTGAAGGCCCTGGCACTGAGGGGGGAGGTTATGAAACAGAGCTTTTGGGGTTCTGAGGGAGCGGGAGAGTGAGATCGGTCAAGGATAAGTAAGTCTGAGTGCCTACTTTAGTGTATCCATAGGGAGACCAGCTAGGGGAGCCCTGGGAGGGTTCAGGAGTTGGGCCAAGATGATCAGGACTGTGGATTGCACACTGGCCAGCCATGGTGGGGTCACCTGGTGATGTGTGTATGTGGGGGTGGGGGGCGGGGGAGGTGCTCAGGTACTGTGGTTGGGTGACAGATTCGTCCTTGAGGTGACTTTGAAGCCTTTCTGTGGTGTCGGACATTGGCTTTTGCTGTGTTTCTTGGCCTGGGTATAGAGAGCCTGGGCTACTGGGAGGGTCTGTTCTTAGAGACAGTAGCTGCTATGTGAGCAGGGAACAGAGCCCTCATTACAGCCAGCATGGTGTCATTCACTTAGGGGCTCCGGGTACTACTGCAGGGGACCAAGCACTGTGCTGCTTCCAGACCAGGTGACTTTCTGACGAGTGGTTGTTTTTTTTTTCTTTGAGACAGGGTTTCTCTGTGTAGCTTTGGAGCCTGTCCTGGAGCTCACTTTGTAGACCAGGCTGGCCTCAAACTCACAGAGATCCGCCTGCCTCTGCCTCCCGAGTGCTGGGATTAAAGGCGTGTGCCACTACCGCCCAGCTCCAGGTGACATTCTGAAGTGCTGAGTGGATATGCATTGTGGGGAAGGGGGGTGTGCTACAGCGGGTGGACATTTCCCAGCACTCACCTCAAGGCATGGTTTTACCTGTTCCTTCTCTCTGCCATCTGAACTGTAGAGGTGCACAGAGGGTGGGTGAGAAAGATATCAGAAAAGGTGAGCCATGGTACCATCCATATCTCTTCCAGCTCAGTGGGAGGGAGCAGAGGACTCCCTGAGTGGCTTCATGTTGAGAAGATCGTGTCTCCCATGGCAGAGCGGGATAGCCAACTTCTGGGTCACAGGGACCTGTGTTAGCATTTCCAAATGCTGACTGTTCCTCATAGCTCCTACTGACTCTGTCAGCCACTTTTCTCTGTACTGTGACTAACCATGTGGAACTTAAGGAGGAGGGGTTTGTTCTGGCTAGCAGGTCGGAGAGTACAGTCCACGATGGTGGCGGGGAAGGCACCTTGGTCTGTGGCAATTGGAGGTTGAGGTAGCTGGTCACATCACGGCAGCAGACAGGAACCAGAAGTGGATATAACTTTTAAGACCCTCCCTACAGCATCTCTCTTCCTCCAGTCAAGCCGGAGTATCAAAGGCTCCTCAGTCTGTACCATTGGCTGGGGACCAAGCATTCAAAGACATGCGCCAATGGGGGACTTTTCACTTCCAACTCATCACACCTTCCAAGCCAGTGGTTTCTAACAGATCTGCGTGCTGTGCTTGGCAGCCTGGGTGCTTGGCTTCCTCTCTCTTTCCTAATGGATAACTGGCCTTCTAAGAAAGGTAGAGTGGCCCCCAGCATGAGGCGAATACCTGGATTAAGCATGAAGGAGCGGCTAGGGCCACAGACCCTCAGGACGCTCAGCCTTCCTCTCCCAGTCTGAAGCTGTTTGTTGACAGCTGAGCAGGAGGTGGTGTGTGTGTGTGTGTGTGTGTGTGTGTGTAATGCCCAGGGAAGCTTCGAAGACAGAGTTGAGGATTCACTTTTCTTCTCTGCTGGAGCCATGTCCTCTGGAGGCCACCCTCCAGTGATTCTGTGAGTGAGATGAGAAATTGGGGGTCATGCAAGGTTGTTGATGATGGAGGGAGGGAGCCGTCTGTTTTTGAACACCTGCGTGAGCCAGATGCTCACTAAAGCTTGAATCAGCACTCCCAATGGTGTGTTTCCAGCATCTAGTTCCCAGAGAGGGAAACCGAGGCTCAGAGAGATGAAGCCATTTGCTTAAAGTCACATGAGCTGGCGCCTGTGAGTGGAGCCCAGTATCATACCATCCTTACCTGGGCACATTGGCAACCTAGCTTGTTCTGTCTCCACCTGAGATGATAGGTGATTTCTTCTCCTTGAGGAAATCTGGGCCAGCTTGTTGTGCTTTTCAAGGGAAGGTATGTCTGTTCAAAGACCTGGGTTCGAACTTAGGCTTAGCCACTTACTAGCTTTCACAGTCCTGGCCAGCGCACATGTCCATGCTGAACCCTACCACAAAGACTGAGTTTGCCAGGCCTCCAGTCAGCCATCTTCCTGCTGAGTTTGGCCAATGGGAGCCAGTGATGTTATACTGGAATATGGGAGAAGAGGAACCAGAGGGAATATTCCTCCCCAACCTCCGGCTCTGCCAGCTTTCCAAGATCCAAGTGTCTAATAGGAAAGCCTGGCCTTGGACTCTGTGATGCCCCTTCATTCTCTATCCCTGCCTGGGACTCTGGTGATGTCTGCCCATTCTCTACCCCTGCCCTGGGACTCTGGTGATGTCCGCCCATTCTTTATCCCTGCCCTGGGACTCTGGTGATGTCTCTCCATTCTCTATCCCTGCCCTGGGACTCTGGTGATGTCTCTCCATTCTCTACCCCTGCCCTTCCATTCTTCTTTCTCCATTCATCCTTGCTCCCTCCTCCTGCTACCCCTATCCCCTCCATCTTCCTTCCTCCATACCTATTCTCTCCCTTCTTCCTTTCTCCTCTCTTCCTCCCTCCTCCCTCTTCTCTTCTTCCATCCCTCCTCCCTGCCTCCCTCCTTCCCCCTTCCCTGTATCTCTTCTCTATCCATCACTCTTCCCTCATTCCTCTATTTCCCTCTCTCCTTCCTTCTCCCTCTCATCCCTCCAGTCCAGGGAAGGACTAGCTTTCTCACCTCAGGGTTCCCCCCCCCATATCCTGTTGCCAGCAGCTCCCTCCTCACTGGTGAAACCAGTTCCCTGTATTAAATTTTCTCTGTTGAAAATTCTTAAAATAGTCTTTATTTGTTCCTTGCTGCTGTTTTTTGTTTGTTTGTTTGTTTGTTTCGAGACAGGATTTCTCTGTGTAGTTTTGGTGCCTGTCCTGGATCTCTCTGTAGACCAGGCTGGTCTCAAACTCACAGAGATCCACCTGGCTCTGCCTCCCAAGTGGTGGGATTAAAGGCGTGCGCCACCACTGCCTGGCCCTCCTTGCTGCTGTTTTGAGACAGGGTCTCACTGTGTAGACTATGCTGACCTTGAACATGGGATCCTGCATCTGGCCTCAGCTTCCCCACAGTGTCCAGCTGTTTCTGATTTCTTGATTGGATCTTATGGCAATGCCTATTAAGTGACTTCCCAGCCTTGACTTTCCTGTCTGTGAAGTGGGGTTAGCTACTGGACTCACCACTTACGGTCATGCAAGGTTCAAATGTGTTAGCTCTCGTTTGACCCTTGGCTTAGTCTCTGGCTCACAATAATGATGGTTTCCCCAGCGAGGCTCCAGGCAGGAGCTGCAGGCAGTCATTCCGGGGGCACGGTTCTTTCTACAGCTAGCCATAGTGCCTCATCGTTCACCCTCTGCAAAGCATTGGTTCTGTGTGTGCCTACGAATGCCCGTGCTTAATAGAGGGCATGCGCTACAGACACAGACAGGCTTGGCCTTAGTCTAACAGCCTCCACTCTTCTCTCTGACATCCCTCTACCACCCCACAAAGCAGGGGAGCCAACACCTTTCCCAATGCTGTGTACAGCCTGGAGGACACAGAGAAACTGTGACCTTCTCGAATGTCCTGGGGCCCCTGAAAGGCCTGTGTGTCATCATGAAACTCAAACACCTCTCGCAGCCAGTTTTTCATACAAGCCACGGTGACTGCTGCCCGTCATCAGCATATCAAGTTAGCAGCTAATTTTAGTCTGCTCACAGACTGGCTGGCAGACACGCAATTAACACCGCCGTATGGTAGAGGCTCCAGCCCTGTGACCCGAGACCTTGAGTCATGAATGCGGAGGTTCAAGACCTGAGAGGGCCACTGACTTGTCTGACCTGAGTATCTCAGTTCCTTCAAGCTTCCAGATCTGCCTGCTCCATTCAATAAAAACACAGATGGACAGGCATCCATCCCAGATATGTAGGAGGACCAATCCCTTCCCAGATGCCTCTGGGGATCCACAGGGTCGTGCGTCTTCCAGGTCACACCTGTAGCTTCTAGATGGTTCTGAGTCTTGCCCTCAGAAGCTGCTGCCTGCTCCATCTTTACTTCTGACAGTCCCTTTTGCTATGGCACACAACCACTGAGATGCCAAGAGCAAGATGAGGCAGACTTTTACTGAGGATCAGGGGCTGGCTGGGCTGGGGACAGGAATCTGGTGAACCTGGCACAGCCCAATGGTAGTGTCCTTCACCACCCCTTCTGGAACATTCTCACTGTCTGGTTTTCTCCCTGGGCTCTCTGCTGCTGCCATGCTGCTAGTCTCCCTCTCACACGTATGGAAGCTGCCATCTCACCTCTTCCCACATCGGCTTGCTTCTTAGCATTTCCTAGAGCCCTCCTGACCCCTAAACTCCAACATCACACTCCTCTTCTGATGACTGAAAAACTGCTGTCCTCTGGAGAAGCTGTGAGCATCCAGCAGGCTGCGTAGCTTTGCTGTGTGTTTGGGAAGAGTGTGCTTTCTCTCGCCGCTGGGGTGTTTCTCCAAAGCTGCGGGGCAGGCAGGGAAGAAACGGGAGGAGAGGCCAGGGGAAGATGGCCTCAGACCCAGGAACCGAGTGACATCCCCGTACATATTTTGGGATTGGCAATGTCCAGGAACCAAGTGACATCCTTGTACATATTTTGGGATTGGCAATGTCCATGGTGACCGCACATCGATGCTTATGTTGCTGTGAGATCTGGCCCTTTGTGGAATGTTTGGCTATGATGGTTCATCTTCATGGCCAAGGCCTTAGTTATTTTTTTCTATTGGCGTGATAAGACACCATGGCCATGGCAGCTTATAGATGAAAGAGTTTATGTGGGACTTAAAATTAGAGGGTTAGAATCCATGATGGTGGTGCAAAGACCCACATGGGGACAGGAACAGCTGAGAATGCATGTCTCTTTTTTAATTTTAAAAATATTTTTAAAGACCTATTATTTTGTATATATGAATGTTTTGCCTATGTGTGTGTCTGTGCACTGCATGCATGGGTTGTGCCCAATGAGATAGTGAGCTGCCATGTGGGTGTTGGGAATTGAACCCAGGTTCTTTGCAAGAACAAGTGTTCTTCACCATGGAGCCAACTCTCTAGTCCGTGATCATATCTTGATCCACAAGCAGGAGGCAGAGAGCATACTGGGAATGGAGTGAGTCGTTTTGAAACCTCAAAGCTCACCCTAAGTGACACAGATCCTCCATCAAGGCTACATCTCCTAATCCTTCCAAAACAGCTGCACCAACTGGGGACAAGCATTTAAACACCCATGAGCCTGTGGGGGCACTCTCATTCAAATCATCACAGTCAACATGGCAGGGTTTGGAGTTACCTGGGAGACACACCTCTGGATATGCCTGTGATTGATGTTTTCAGAGAGGCTTGAGTAAGCATTCATCTCTCCCTGCTTCCTGACTGTGGATGCGATATGACCAGTTGCCTCACGCTCTAGCCGCCATGCCTTCCCCACCATGATGGACTGTACCCTCGAACTGTGAGCCAAATTTTCTTTAAGATTTTAATGATTTTAAAAGAGTATGGGGTGCAGTGTGAAGGCTCTGGATAGTTAATAGGGAATTCTCATGGTGGGGAGAGTCTTGTGATCAATTGGGCTCAGTTGGCAGAGGGCTTGCCTAGCATGTGTAGAGCCCTGGGTTGGATCCCAGGCACCTCATAAAACCAGGTGCAGTGGCATGCCTGAGATCTCAGTACTTGGGAGGTGGAGGCAGGAGGATCAGAAGTCCAAGGTCATACCACATAACATAGCAAGTTTGTGGCCAGGTTGAGCTACATGAGTCTCTCTCAGAGAAAGGTGGGCAGACTGTAGACACCAGAGTTCATATACCAGGAGCCACTATAGGAAATCAGCTTCTGGGGTGCATGAAAATCTAGGGGAAGGAATATTCTGGAATGTTCTGGAATATTCTGGAATGGGCAGAAGTCTAGAACAAGTCTGGCTTCCTCCAGTGGGATTTATATTGATGAATCGATGGTTAGGATCTCAGCCAAAAAAAAAAAATACTATTCTTAGACCGAGCTGTCTGAGAATTTGAATATGGGGATGTCTCTAAGGCCACATTGCCCATGTTTAAAGGGGCCAGGGGGTCCTGGGCTCTGACTCTCGGGTGTTTAGAAGCTTTGTGCTTCTTTGCATGGGGAGTGGATCCCAGGGAGTTATCAGTTGGCCTGGAGGATTCTGGGAACCCCATCTGACTCAGGACTCCCAGCTGCTATGGTATCATGGATCCTCAGAATCTTAGTGGAAGGGACCATCCTCCTGCCTTGAGCTGGCACTGATCCACTTTATGCACCAGACTCGAGGGAACCCAGCCGTCCTTACGGTGCCTGGATGGTGTTTGCTGAGACCAACAGAATCCCCGCTAAGGGCCAGGACGGAGAACATGTGGACGTGTGATTACCCCATAGTCAGGTTTTGTCTGTTTTTTAGTTGTTTGGACCTGAAGTCACCTCTGCTGCTCTGACCCTGGGTAGCCCTCGAACCCAGGGGCACATCAGTTCTGCTATGGATGAGAACTAGATAACACAGAAGCTTGTGAACACAGAGGTGTGGAGTGGTCACTTGGGGGGAAATGTGGCTTTCAAACTCTTTATTCATGACTATACACTTGACTGAATCATGCCTTGAGTTGTTCTACTTGGGAGAAGAACTACATTTATGTCTCCCTGTAAACACATTTGCCAAGCATCCATACTCACCAGAGACTCTCCTTTTCGGGCTTTATACTGTATCACCTCACCAATCTCTGTATCCTTCCTGTGCAGAAAGCCTGTTCTCATTGGCCCCATTGAAATAAATCATTTTTATCTGCGTGATTATTTTGTCTGCATGCACATATGCAAGCTGTACATGGGCCTGGGGCTTCCGGAGACCATAGAGAGTAAAGGATCCCCTGAAACTATATATAGAGTTTTGACCCACCGTGTGGGTACTGGGACTCGAACCCCAGTCCCCAGAGAGAGCATCAAGTTGCTCTTTACTGCTGAGCCACATTTCCAGTCTCTTATTGGTCCTTTGTATGGGTAAAGAAACCAAGGCTCCAAAAGTCAAGTGATTTGCCCAAAGCCGCATAGCCAGCAGGTTGAAGCGGTGGGATTTGAACACAGGTCCCAAATCCCAGGGGCCAAATCTCACCCTCTGCTGTTGGAATCTTCTTTCTAGTCTGTTTGTCTGGCTTTTCTTACATTCAGTGTGTGGAGGCCTGAGAGACGGCTCAGGCAGTAAAAGTACATGATGTGCAAGTGTGAGGAGGACCTGAGTTCGAATCTCAGCATCACGTTAAAAAAGCTGGGCCTGGTGGCATACACCTGTCGTCCCAGTGCCTAGAAGGTGGAGACAAGAGGCTTGCTGGTCAGCCAGCTTAGCTGAATTGGTGAGTCCCAAGGTTAGTAAGAGACTGTACTGCGCCTCACCAAAAAGAAAGGAGTGGAGATGATGCTGACCTCTGTCCCCCACTCCCCACTGTCACAACCACCACCAAACTTGGCGTATGTGTCCCCAGGAAAAAAGACATTCTTTGCCATGGCCACGATTCATTTTTCAAAACCAGGGAATCTGACATCCCTATCACATTAGCCACATAATCCTCAGCTCACTTCAAAATTTTGTCTCCTGTCCAGGTAATATTCTCCTAATCCTTGCCCAGAACCCACTTCCAGGGCAACACTTTCCGGAGAGGTGCCATGAGTGGGCCGTGTTTCACCCTTTCTTCTTTGTCTCTGACATCTTTGAAGGGTTCAGGCCCACTTTGTAGCATGTCCCCTCAATTCAGGCTTTCTGGAACTTACCCAACACGGTGCATCTGGGGCAGGAGTAACCCGGCTGCGACCCTGCACTCTCTCTTGTCTCCTGTCCTCAGACACCTGCTGGTGGCCTGTGTACTCCTGGTGTGGCTGACACTCCACTGTCCTCCACTGTGAAGGTAGCATGCCCCTCTCCCCCTTTGTAAAGAGGAGGGGATTCATGTGAGACGCTTTGAGACTAGTTAACACCGGGTTATCTACTAAGCTCCCAACCCGTTGATTTTAGCATCCAGGGAGGGTTCTTTTCCCAGCCCCCACAGTTTCACATATGATATATTAAGATGACATTCCCCCCTATCACACTCTGGTACTCTCTTCCTTCCCCTCCTCTTCTCCTTACCTAACCCCCAGCCACTCACTCCACTGTGCGGGGGGGGAAAAAGACACCTTCGCCCACCTCCAGCAACCATTTACAGCCATTAGCTCCTCAGGAAGGGGAGGCCTTGGGGGCGCCTCCCCCACCCGTGATGGGAAGTTGAAAGGCCAGTCTTGTGCAGGTACCTATCCATAGCTGCTGTGTGTCTGTGGTTGCGAGCCATGTCACGGCTGGATGGTAGCATTTTATGACACTCTTCCCCTCCTACAGCTCTTAAAATTTTATGTCCTCTTCTGCAATGTTCCCTGGGCCTTTGGGGTGCCTTTCCCCCTCCCCTTCCTCCTTCCCTCCCACTTAAAAAAAATCAAATCAATGCCTCTGAACTCTTAACCATGCACAGACACAGCCAGCTCTCCAGATCCTCGGAGACAAACACACATCTCCCATCTTCGCGTTTAAGCACAGAATCACTTTTGGATCAGCGCTGGGACTGAACGTCCAAGGAGGAAGGCAGGTGCTCGTGTTACGATTGAAGACACGGAGACCTCATGTCACCAGCAGAGCCAGGGAGGGTCCAGAACCTCCAGTGCCCAGCCTGAGCCCCAGGGGTTAAAAGGAACAAAGTCTGGGTACCAGCTCCCTGAGCCAAGCACCAGGCTGCCTGCGGGCAACTTAGCTGGGCCCTGGAGGCAAGAAAAATATTAACCCTTGGTACCAAGTACTACATGGGGATGGGAACTCTGCCTTTGGTGTAGACTAGGAGGAGGGCGTTGGTTGTGTGGTCCCTATCACACTGTCTCCAGGGACCTTTCCGCTCTGCTACCTGGCTCTCTGTCTGTCTCTACAGCATCTCTCGCCCCCTCATTCTGCTTCTGCGGTTTTTATTTCCCTGATAGCTCACATCACCTTCCTCCCTCCCTCCCTCCCTCCCTCCCTCCCTCCCTCTATCTCCCACACTCTGTTCCAGACAGGCTCAATTACGCGCACCGCCTCCAACCCACCACCTCCAGCCCCGCTAGCCTCTACCCTCAGTGTTCCCTTCCTGCCGGTTGGGGTCTGCACCCACCTTACCCTTTGCAAAGCGTGAGGAGTTTTGAGTCTTTTCTTCATGGCTCGCTATGGTCCTGAGCGTTTGTGTCCCCCTCCCTGCCCTAGGCTGGCATTCTGACATCCCCCAAGAGACAGTACTGAGAAGTGGGGTTTGGGGAGGTCAATGGAACTCAGAAGTAGAGTACTGGTCAGTGGGGTCATTACCGTTGGGATACCCATGCCAGTATTAGCTTTGCTGTGCTGTGATAAAATCACCCGAGACAAATAAACTCAATGCAGGAAATGTTTGCTTGGGCTCACGCTGTAGAGATCCTTGTCGGTGGTCAGGGGCCTCCACTGCTAGTGGCATATGATGAGAAGAGCATTGTATGGGGAGAGGGGATGATGGGGGCTCAGCTCCTGTGGCCGGGGGAGGGGTGGGGGAGGGGCTCAGGTGACTAACTTCTATCTCCCAAAAGCCTTTTCAGCTCTGAGCTGAGCCAGCCGTAACTTAGCTCATGGAGGAGTCCAGTGTCCCCATGATCCCATGGCCTCTCAATACTGCCTCCAGCGTCTTCAACCCAGGAGCCTTTTCGGGTGTGTGTGGGGGACACTTCATATCCTCACCACAGCAAGCTCTCGTTGAGAACCCTGTTTGACCCCTCCATCTCAGGAGTGCATGGTCAGATGCTTGTCTGTCTATGAACCAGGAAGTGTCCTCACAAGACACCACATCAGCTGGTGACTTGATCTAGGATTTCTGAGCATCCAGAACTGTGAGAAATCACTACAGTTTTATTTTTGTCATTTTTTAACAGGATTTTTGTTATAGCAGCAGGGATGGACTGGATATACCTACCTTTGCATCCACTAAGCCTTTTAATGTGACTGCTACGGTAATAATTCTCTCTCTCTCTGTCTCTGTCTCTGTCTCTGTCTCTCTCTCTCTCTCCTTTTGGGACAGGATCTCATGTAGTCCAGGCTGACCTCAAACTTGTTCTGTAGCCAAGGATGACTTTGAATTCCTCCTCATGCTCGTCCCCTAAGTGCTGGGGTTAGAGGTGTACACCATGGTGCCTGGTTTGTGTGGTGCTGAGGATTGAACCCAGGGCTTCCTGTGAGCAGATAATGAACTTTACCTACTGGATTAATTACTTTTAGAAAAGTGTCCGGTACAGAGTGAGTGCTCAGTAAGTATTTGTTAAACGACTAGATAAGTTCCTAGGAGGCTGGCTCTGATTTCCCCTAGTCTGTGTGCATGCACCCACAGCATCTGGTCCTGCTGTAGGGCTGTTGTCCTAACCTCCATCATCATTGCCTACCTAGTGTGCTAGTCACACTAGCTGCAAGGGAGGCTGGGAAATGTAGTTCTGAGTGTGCTTTGGACGAGGCAGAGAACAGGTTTGGTGGGCAGCTGGTAGCCTGTTATCTCTGGTTCCCTGTTTGGGTCCTAGTGAAAGCCCAGGAACATCTGCCTGGCCATCTGCGTTCATGGCCAAGCATGCAGCTTGGCTCACTGTAGCAGTGGCTCCCAAACTAGGTTGCGCATGGTGATTATTTAGGGATGTCTCAAGTATCCTGATGTCCAATGCTGGACATTCTGTGTCATTGCTACAGTGTGGTACCTGGACACTGGGATTTGAAGGCTCATTACCCAAATAAATGAATAAACAAACAAACAAACAAACAAATAAACGCATGCATTCTTGAATGAACATGATCAGAGAAGCCCATACTCCATTGCACAGTTTATAGAATGATATTTTGGTAAATATACATATATATATATATATATATATATAGTTAGACTTGGAGGGGGTTTAGGGGTGTGTGTGTGTGTGTGTGTGTGTGTGTTGTTTTTAACTGCACCAATTTCTTGGGTTGAGAAGAAGGCTCAGTGGGTAAGAGCACTTACTACACACCCATGAGGACCTGAGTTCAGATCTCCAGCACCCATGTAATAAAAAGCCAGGTACCTGTAAACCCAGCACCAGTGGGGGTGAGAGGGAGGTAAGTAGATCCCAGTATCACTGGGCAGCTAACCTAGCCAAATCCATGAGCTTTAGGTTAGTGAGAGACCCTGTCTCCAGGGACTAAGGTAGAAAGCAATAGAGCAGAGACTTGGTGTCCTCCAGGCATGCATACCCAACACCCATGTGTGTGCACCCCTCTATATGTACACACACACACACACACACACACACACACACACACACACACACACACGAACATAAAAGAACTACACCAGTCTTCAAGACTTAAGAGCATGAGACTGACCATATTTTGCATTTTGGGTTCTCTTTAAAGAGATTCTGTTCTTGTGTGGACTTCTTGACCTTGTTCCTGGGTACCACAATCCTCACCACTCCCTTATGTTCACCCCTCACAAGCGTTTGTCTTTGATTCCCTCCAACAAAGTGATCTTCTGTACAGGCTCCCACAGTTACCCTCTTCCCAGGTAAGAAGGAGGGAAGGAGATATTGATCCCCAAGGTCATTCTAGGCTGGCACTGTCCCTGTCCCTGCCTTTAGCTGATCAGGTCTTACAACCCAGCCCTGCTTAAAACAACAACAACAACAACAACAACAACAACAACAACAAAAGACCCCAGAGTTCTTCCCCATTGAAAAAGCCATTTTGAGGTAGCTGGTTGCTTTTTGGATGGCTGGGCCCTGAAATGAAACCGCTCACATGTCTCTCCCTAATGGAAACCAGCACTTGCCGATGCCGCATCCCACTGGGCTGAGCTGTGTGGCAGTTAATTACACCAGCAAATAGATGGTCGCTGTACAAACCCCATTAGCAGGCAGAGGAGAGATTATATCTTCAGAGGTGACTTAGGGATGCCCGCTGCCATCGTCTGAGGAAGGGCTTGTGTTTTAGCCCTCAACCTGATGAATAGTTTGTTTAGGGCCGGAGCCTCCAGAAGGACATCTATTTAAGAACCCCAATATACAGCACCCAGCTGGCCTTTTGAGTTCCCGCCTGCTCATTTTTCCTGAATGAATGTCACTAGGAAGTCCAGATGTCAGGATCTGCAGGGTGGCCTTGCAGTGAGGCTCTGAATAATGCATTCGTGTCTGGGCTCTAGAAGGACAACTGAGTCTGTAAAGTGGCTTTCAGAGGAGGTGGGGTGGGGGTGAGGGGGGGCTTCTTTCTCTTTTGGGGTAGAGGGGGAGATTTTGAAAGGCAGATGTCACTTCGTTTCGTGAGGAAGGGTGGTTTCATGAGTGTCATTAGGGCTGGCGATGTGGCTCAGTTGGTAGAGTGTTTGCCCAGCATACACAAAGCTCTGGGTTCAAATTCCAGTCCTTTGTAAACCCGATATGGTGGCACATGCCTGTAATCCCAGCCTTTGATAAGGGGAGGCAGGAGGATTTGAAGTTCAAGGTCATCCTTAGCAACACAGTGAGTTTAAATCCAGCCTGGGCAGCATAAGACCCTGTTTCAAAACAAAACGAAAAACCAAATAAACACACACATGCACACACACACACACACACACACACACACACACACACACACACAATTTGTCACCAGCCCTTTAACATTGTGAACTTGTCTGTAGGGCATGCCTATGTCAGATCAATGCCAACATCAATGAGAGAGTGGCTTCGCAGTTAGTCAGTGTTTTAATGTGCACTCCTCAGAAGGTTACCAAAGGTTACCCCAAGTTAGAACACAACCGTAAGAACTTCCTGTGTGATGAGGTCCTTGGGAATTCCGGAAAGGAAAGGAAGGAAGAGAAAAGTTAATGGTGCCCATGGCTGTAATCCCAGCACTCAGGGGGCTGATAGGGGGTTATTGGGAGTTGGAGGCTAGCCTGGGCTACATAGGTCAAAACAAACAAACAAATATGGACATAAATAAATAAAGAAGTGGGGGGGGGCATGATCTGGGAATGGAGAGTCAGCAGGCCGGGATTAGGGGGAACCGTGACGACTAGCCAGTCAGTACCTTGGGTGGCTGTGAGGGCCTCAGTTGCTCTGTGGAGGGGTTGAGGGAATCAGGGTGTAAATTGACTTTATATGCAGGCTCTGATCCAGGACAATGGTCATTTGTTGAGGGTAGAGTGGCAGTGAGTCCCTCTGGGAGCTGGAGTATGGAGTCCCCCTGGATGCCCACATCCTGCCTCCTCTAGGGTGCTGCTGGTTTTCCCCTCCACCTCCTGCTAGTCAAGCCTGTCCCTGCGGGGAATAAAGGAATGAGTGGGAGCACACAGCTTGGGTGGAAATTCACATAGGCTTGAAGTGAGCACCTGGTCAGGTCGGGCCAATCACACAGGCTCACACTGAGCACCTGGGTCAGGTGGGGCCATTGGGAGGCTGGGGTTCTGGGTGTGACTTTATTCTCCTGGGGACTTGCAAAGTCACCCATTTCTTGCTCTGGAAGATTTGAGGATCATCCTTAGCTCATGAAGGGGGAGTTGAGGGGGCAGTGAAGCCAGACTCACAGCAGTCAGGGGGAGAGAGGCTTTTCTGGGGGGGGGGGGTGTCAGTTTTGTCCATGGCCTTCCTTAGGACTTCTGATTATTTGAGCCAACACAACACTGAGTCATTCAATTCAACTCCAGTTCTCTGTGTTGATTATTGGAGCAGACTCCACACCCAATTGCAATAGGGACAATCAGTTTGAGCAAGGTTGGGGGACACAGGCTCCCCTGTGCTGGGTGACAGGTGACCAAACATGATGACTATTCTGGAAACTTTACAAAGGGCAGACAGCATGGATATTGACCATGAACTCTCCCCTTGGAAACAGATAGGCTGGTTGGCATCCTTGGCTTGGCCAAGGTTCAGCTGTGTGGTACTGACAGCTGAATCTCTCTGAACCCCCATTCACCCAGCTAGAAAATGAAAAATAATAAAAGCATCAGCCCTGTAGGATTGCTCCAAAGATAAAAGAAGGCATGCAAAGCCCGGCTGTGGGTAGAAGTTTCTGTCCTGCTAGCCAACTCCCAAATAACCACAAGAGACTCATTATTAATTATAAATGATCAGCTGATAGCTTAGGCTTGTTATAACTAGCTCTTACAACTTAAATTAACCCATATTTCTTATCTATGCTTTATCATGTGGCAATACCTTTTTTCAGCAAGGCATGTTTGTCTTGTTTCTCCCTGCCTCTCTGGGTGACCCCCGCCCTTCTTCATCCCAGCACTCTTTTTCATTGTTAACAAGTCCTGCCTCACTTCTTCCTGCTTAGCTATTGGCCATTTGGCTCTTTATTAAACCAATGAAAGCAGAACATCCTCACAGTGTCCAAAAAGATTATTTCACAACACCTGGCTCAGAGTCCTTGCTGGACAGATGCTGATGCCAATGACTGATCCTGCTGGATGACTGGGTACCAGTGATTGATTCCTAGGGTGCACAGGCTCTTGGATCCAGCACAGGGAGCTTCTGTGCTGCATCCCTCTGAGCAGTCAGATTCATAAATGCTAAAGATACATGTTTGGGGGTTTTCTTTGCATCATTGTTTACGTGGAGGTGGGGAGAAGGAAGAAAGAAAAAGAACGTACAATTCTTTGACCAACTGTGGCCCAGCTGTAGATGTAAGTTATTGGGGTCCTTAATGTGATACTGTGTACTTTAACATTATGGACATATGAAGACATCCTTCATGTATTAGACACAATTAGGATTTAAGGCCACGTAGGAAGATAGGCATTTCTTGTTCGTTTGTTTTGAGATAAGGTCTCACCGTGTAGCCATGGCTGACCTGGCACTTCTATGTAGACCAGGCTGGCCTTGTACTCACAGAGACCTATCTGCCTCTGTTTCCTGCACATTGGAGTGAAAGGTGTGCATCACTACATCCAACCTGGGATTTTTTTTTTTTTGTATAAAGGGCTCTGTACCCCAACCTTTCCTTCTGCTATGGAAGCAGGTGTGTGTGTGTGTGTGTGGTGTTCACCTGTACAGGTATGTGTAGAGGCCAGATGTCACATCAGGTGTCTTCCTCAATCATTTCTCCATATTTCATGAGACAGGGTCTCACTGAACCTGGAACTTGCCTTTGGCTAGAGTGACTGGCCAGCAAGCCCCAGTGACCCTCTTGCCTCCACCTCCGCCTCTCCCAGTGTTGGGGTTAGAGGCACTAGCCACCATGCCTGGCTTTTTACCTGGGTTCTGGGGATCCAAACTCATACTTTCACAGGAAGGACTTTACCAAATGAATCATCTCCCTGGTCCAGAATGTATTCTTTTTTGTTTGGTTTGGTGTTTTTGAAACAGAGTTTCTCTGTGTAACAGCCCTGGCTGTCGTGGGACTCACTTTGTAGTCCAGGTTGGCCTTGAACTCACAGAGAATCACCTGCTTCTGCCTCTTGAGTGCTGGGATTAAAGGCATGCACCACCACTGCCTGGCCCAGAATATATTCTTAAGGGGAAGTTTCAATGTCTATGATTCACATTATTTGAGTATTTGATTATTATACAATGACCATACTAGATTTGACAATCAGAACACAATACATTCTTTCTATTTTAAAAGCACAAATGAAATCCGGTTCTCCTGAGGGGCCGTATTGTCAAAAGCCTCTCATTTTTTATGAATAGGAAAATGAGTTTTCACTTTCCTACAAAAGCTCTGACTCACGGAGATGAGTTTTGGAACCTTTTTATTTGTGTCCTGTCACCAAAGTAAAAAAAAAAAATTCAATTACAGAAATCTACACCTTCCCCCAATCTCAGGTTATTTCACCCCTAAAATCCAAAATGTATTTATTTTTAGCTTTTGTAAGCATGAGCTTATCTCTGGGCTTATTTTTTTTAGGTGTGTGATAATTTGAATCTTCTACTCAAAGTCCCCTCTTTGACTTGCAAAACCTAAGCACAGCTTTCTATGAGAGGGGAGTCTTTACTGCAAATGAAACACAAAGTGAAGCTCTTTCTTAAGATCAAAGAACCTATTGGATGTGCATATTGTTACGTGTGTGTGTGTGTGTGTGTGTGTGTGTGTATCTCTATCCATGTGTGCACATGTACATGTGCATATGAGTGCAGTGCCCATGGAGGCCAGAAGAGGGCACCAGATCCTGGAATTACAGATGGTTGTGAGTTGCCGGGTGGGTGATGGGAATTGAACCGGGGTCCCCTGCAAGCGCAGTAAGAGCTCTTAATTGCTGAGCCACCTCTCAGTCGCTGTTTTTCTTTATAGAAGACATGGATCATCTGACAAGTTTACATATTTATTTACTTAAACAGGAGACTATATTTTATAAAAGCTCCCTGCCCCTTGCTTCTTTTCATTTAGCAATGTATCTTGGACACCCTTCCCCAGCACCGGGTTGGTTCTCTGTTGCCATCTCCTATTGGAAGCCTTACCTTGGGTCCTAGAGAATAAAAGTATTCTGTGTTCCTTTAACTTTGCTCAGATCCATGGGAGGTTGGGATGCAAGGACTCGTCTTGCAGTCAGGAGCTCTGTGGGAAAAGCATGTGTGACTCACGGGCCCTGCCCCAAGCCCGGCTCTTGAATGAGACTCAGACTCCAGCTGCAATCAGCCCTTTTTCCTGCTGAATTCAGTCTCACTACCCTGTGCATGAGGGTGAACTTCTCCATTTCAGAGTGATTTGTTGGGCAGTGCTCTTTTGGAAACAGCAAGTCCTCTGTGCCTCCCTATTAACCAATATACATGAAGCATTCCCTATCAGCCATGTACCCTGCTGAAGCACTGTGTTGACCTTCAGACACCTGTCTCCTCTTCAGAGGTGTCTGGGGAGATGGCTCAGCAGGTAAACACTGTCTAGGAAAGTATGAGGACCAGAGATCAGGCCCCTAGAACCTAAATAAAAGGCAGGCAGGTGCGGAAGCTTCCTGTAATCCTAGTAAGGGGAGGTGCAGACCCAGGATCCCTGGAGCAGGCTGGCTAGCTAGATTGGCTGAATCATTAAGCCCCGAGTTCAACTGAGAGACCCTGTCTCAGTGTATAAGGTGGTATCTTAAGGTTTCTATTACTGTGACCAAACACCATGGCAGAAAAGGGTTTATTTCAGTTTACACTTCCACATTACAGTTCATCACTGAGGGAAGTCAGGGCACGAACTCAAGGCAGGAGCTAAAGCAAAGGCCTTGGAAGAACCCTGCTTATTGGCTTGCTCCTCAGGACTTGCTTTCCTATAACACCCAGGGCTGTTTGCCCAAGGGTGGCACCATCCATAGTGAGCTGGACCTCCTTCCTACATCCATCATCAATCAAGAAAGCGCATCAGAGGCTTGCCCAGAGGCCAATCTGGGGTGTGTGTGTGTGTGTGTGTGTGTGTGTGTGTGTGTGTGTGTGTGTTTGTCGGGAATATTTTCTCAGTTGAGGTTCATTCCTCCAAAATGACTCTAGCTTGTGTCGAGGGGACATAAACGCTAGCCAGCAGGTGCAGAGAGATTGAGGAAGACACTGGATGTCAACCTCAGGCTTCTACTGTACACATGTGCACACAGACATGCGCACACATTCCAGCATGTATGCACACATAAGCACACTACACCCAGAGGTGTGATTATTCCTCAAATTCATCCCCTCATTCTGCAGTGACCAACCCTGTCTGCTTGCATGTGATGTTGGTCATCTTGCACAGGCCTGAGCATTCTGTGGGATGTGTTCCCGGGGAAGTCTCCTCTATCCATCAGGCCTGGCTTGAGACAGAGCCACAGAGCCACTGTTCCATAAAAAGACACCGGTAATGACACTCACCTTTCAGATAAGTGACAGGCTGGGCTTCAGTACTTGACTTCCTACCCATGGGTAAACCTTGCTAGTGAAATAACTATGGGAAGCCGGGGTGGGGGCTTTCCAGACGGACACACCCACTGTGGCCACCAGAAATAGATCTCATGGTCCCTGCCTGGTTCTAGTGATCCTCCCGCGGTACCACCTTGTTCTCCATGGAGCTGGAGTGTGGTCCTGTGATTATCAGCCTGGCCTTGGACATGGCTTTGGAAATATTCAGAACAGAAGAGGCAAACAAGCCCAGACAGCCCTGAGGTGACCATCAAGGGTGTACAGTGTCCGTCTACAGAGGAGTCATTTTTAATGCTGATGACCCAGCATGGTGAGGGGAGTTGACAACAATGTGTATTTCGTCCTGTTGAACATTCGCCTCTCGAGGGGATTGTTGGATGAGAGCAGAGTGTGAAGGACTTGACCAAGGTTGTATAGCTTGTGTGGGCAAAGCTGGGATTAGAACCTGGGTCTCCTGACCCTATTCTTGGATGGGGGCATTACTGCCTCAAGGTGCAGGGACCTTGAGGTCTACATGCATGGTCCTAATACCCAGAAAGGCAACTTGGAAGGGCAAGGGGTGGGGAAATGGGAAGAGTCTCTGAGCCTGGGAGGATGGTGGTCATGCAGCACCCCGACTCTCCACCCACAACCTTTTCCCATGCTTCCCACTGTCTCTCCAGTGCAGCCCTCGGTGAACCCCAAGATCTCAGGCTCAGCTCCCTTTCTCTGCCACAGGTAAGATGTTGATCAGCCTTCTGAGAGCACAAGCTATTTAAAGAGCCACATGCTTCCACTGCTGAGTCACTCTGGGCTGGACCCGAGGCTGGGCAGTGCAGATGCTCACGTACCGGACTGCAGGCTGTCACTGCAGCTTGCCTCAGACCTCCTCAAACCAGCCCAGAGACGCTCTGCCTGCCACGGCTAATACGACAAAATGACACTATCACTGCCACCTAGCAGGTCACTTCATTACCATGGCAATCAGTCAACCAACCATCACGGGACTTACATGAAATCTCAGCTCTGCTACTGTGTGACCTTGCAGGGAGTTGAGCAACCCATGGGAGCCTCTGTGCCCTCCTCATTTGTAAAATGGGGTTGAGTAGTTCCATTGTCCGGTATGGGAGGATGTAAATATGGCCATGTTTGGGAAGCCTACACCACACTCTCCAGCAAGTAGCAAGCAAACAACAGATAGAAACTTGAATTAAAATGAGCGAGTCAACAGGGTGGAGCCCTGTGGACTACATTTCCCAGGCTTCACAGCCCTTACCTGGGACAAACAATGGGAATGCTTTCAGGCAGAATGAAGGAGAGCCTGGGTGCATTTCTGGGTCCCCTACCCCTCTCCCCTCTAACCTTCCTTTGCAGTGGCCTCTCCTCTCGCTAGCTCCAGCTTTGTCTTGTGATCGGACCCTGTGGTCCTCTCTCTGTCCACGCACGTAGGAACAATTGTGGCTTCTTCGTGTGTGCACGTGTGCATTCGGGGGAAACGCGTGTGCATGGGCCATTCTTCAGGCATTGTCCCCCTCTTGTTTGGAGACGGGCTCTCTTGCTGAGATCTAGGGCTCACCACTTAAGTTTGGTTGGCACAAGAGGTCAGAGACCCTCCTGCCTTCCCAGGGCAGTGCTGGGATTACCAGCTCGCCACACCGCGCTAGGTGTTTAAGTGGATTCTGGGGTTGCGCTTTATCAACCGAGGCATCTCCCCAGTCCCCAAGTGTGGCTTCTTTCTGTGGCTGACCTCTCCCTGGCCTCTCTCTCCTCTAGTCTTTTCCATCTCAAGTCTCACCTGTTTGGAAACCTAGAGTGGAAGAGTGAAGTCTCCCTGTTTGGTGTTCCTCCGAATGTCTTCCTATGAGTGTTGCCTCGAGGGAGAGAAGTCACCTTCTTCTGGACTCTGTATTCATTCAGCCTTTTCTATCCATCAAACATCCTGCTGCTCACCTACCTGGTTCCAGCTGCTCTGAGAACAAGCCTGTGGGGAGTCAAAAGACACTTGCTGTGCAAGCGGCAGGAGAGTCTGTAGGGCGCTTCTGCAGGGCATGCATCTGAGTGAAGTTAGTCTCTTGCATCCACATTTTGCGTTTTACATAAGGAATTCAGGTTTATGTGAATTATGGTCCTAAGGCATTTGGATGGCTTAAAGCTGTTTGTGCTTTTACTACCCAACAAGAGTGGGATCCAGCAAGCAAAGACCCCAAAGGCAGGACCAACTCTTGCTCCCTTCAGGAGTTTGCTCAAAGACTGCCCCTTCCACTTAATTCAAATGGAAATGTATGACCTAGTACTCACTACCTACGCACCAAAGTGACTGTTTCCTGCCATGGTCAGTATTTAATGGTGTGTGCATTTTATGTGCATCTGTGTGTGTGTGTGTGCATATGTGTGTGTGTGTGCATCTCTTTATGTGTGCATATGTGTGTGTGCACATCTCTGTGTGTGTGTGTGCATATGTGCATGTGTGTGTGCATGTGTGAATGTGTGCATATGTGTCTGTGTGTGTATACATATAGGGGTGCATGTATGTGGAGGCCACAGGACAACATCTGGTCTTTCTTTAATTGCTTCCTGCCTTATCTTTTGAGACAAAGTCTCTCAGGGAACCAGTAGCTCATTGATTTGGGGAGTCTGGCCAGTGAGCTCCAGGGATCCTCCCCCCATCTCTGCCCCCAGCGTTGGACTTGTGAACTCGTGCCATTGTGCTGGTTCCTAACATGGGTTCTGGGGATCTGAACTCAGGTCCTCATGTGTGATAGGCTCTTTACTGACTGAGCCGTCTCCCCAAGCCCTGGGTCTAATAAATGCCCGAATAAATGCCCGCTTTCGTGAAAACACAACACCCTTTCTAATGTCACTGCTTTCAATGGGCTCTCTTGCAGTCTTTAACCTGCTACCTCTCTGAGGTTTCTCGCTTCCTCCTGGCTCATTCCCCCCAAGGGACAGGGTGAGCATTATCCTTGTAGTCCAATTAGGAAGCTGCTCCAGAAAAACACCTTCCATTTCGCTTTGAAGCAAACTTTCCTTTCTTTAAAGGACAGCAGAACCCCTACTGAATTCTGTACTGCGATGAAATTAGTTTTCCAAAGCAGATGTGGAAGCTAATTTGTGTATGGCTGTCAGCGGGCAGCTTTGAAATTAATTGTCTTTGCCAACCTCATTGAGATCTAACACGGTACGTTTAATGCACGAACCCACTCCTTCCCTACCAGTGTCTGGGGACACAGAGACCTGTCTCCTTCTCCCTCGAGAAGGAGAAGGGGGTTGGTGGTGTTGACTTCAGAATTAAGATGGGGAAGGAACTGGCAGCAGGAAGAACTGTCGGAGTGGGAGGTGGGTTGTAGAATTTGGATTCGAGAAGCCGCTCTGGTGCCTGCGGGTAGCGGGCTTTCTGTGTATTTGTGTGGTGGTGTAGGCCAGAGACAGACATCAAATGTCTTGCCTCAGTTACTCTCCACTCCATATTCTTTTTTTTTTTTTTTTTTTTTTTTTTTTTTTT
>CABHPH010178583.1:10696-25012 GCA_902168325.1 Peromyscus nudipes | reverse complement strand
GGGGAGCTCGCTGATTTGGCTGGTCTAGTCAGCCAGCTTGCCCTAGAAATGCCCTGCCTCCACCTCCCAAGCTCTGGGGTCACGAGTGAGCTCCTATGCTCTCTGACTTTCATGTGGGTGCTGGGGACCTGAATTTATGTCCTCATGCCTGTATGGCAAGCCCTGTACCACCAAGGCACCTTGCCAGCACTGGGAGCAATATATTCTGGAAGCAATTTTACTCACATAATACTGAAAAATATTTTGTTATTAAAAAAAAAATTAAATCTGTAAACAAGCCTGGAATCCCATTTGGCCAGATTCCTCCAAGCTTCTGATGTAGCTTGGTAGACTTTGTATTTTCAGGTGACATGCATATGCACGTGTACATTAATAGAATCACTTGTCAGTTAATGTCAAGGGCACATTCTGAGAACTGTGCCTACAGGTAATTTCCAGCGACGTGCTTACATTAAAATGGTTACTGTGTTGCCAGGCAATGAAATGGCTTCGTCGCCAGGCATAGCCTCTTAAGGGGCCACGTGGCCCATTGTTGACTGAGCTTTCTATGATGGTGCAGTGTCCCTGATGGAATGTGAAATGTCCCCAGCAGGCCCATGAGTTTAAATATTTGGTTCTTCAGAGGGTTGCGCTGTTTGGGGAGACGGTGGGGTTTCTGGGGCAAGAGGCAGGTCTGGCAGAGGTCCACTGGGCATGGGTCTCGGGGGCAGCGTCTAATGCTAGTGCACCGAGCTCTCTGATCCACTAAGATGTGAAGCAGCATGTGACAAGCTCCTGCCACCATGGCTCCCGCTGCCCATGCCGCCATCCCTTCCCCACCATGATAAAACTTCCTCCGTTACATGTATTTCTGGCTTCTATTTTGGTTACAACCATGGAAAAGTAATCAGTGCATGCAATGTGGCTGCCATGTTTGGCCTCCCCAACTCGAGGTCCCATAGCTTCGTACCCAAACACATGCATTTCCTGTATTTCTGAGTATCTTCATGGTTCTCTGTGATACCATCACACCGAGACCCCTTGAGCGTTTCCCTCCCGTTGGACATTTATACTTTTTTCAATTTCCCCCTTTTCCACATCCTGGTAAACATCCTTGCTCGGCTGGTCTCCTCTCTCAGACAGATACTGAGAACTGAAAGAGCCAGCTCAAGGCCATTCTGCCTATCTTAACATAAGGGGATTGAATGTGTTAAATCTTATATCAGGTCCAGGATGAACCGGGGTCCCAGGTGGCCCAGGTTCTGTGGCATTACCATTCAAAGACACAGCCAGTAGACAGATATAATATAATTGAACTATGTTCTACTTGTTGCTCAGTTGCTTGGGAAGCTCCCTGAAGGCAGTGTGGGGTTAGCCAGGAGTACGCTGTTTTCAGCAAATTGGCTTTTTGTTAGGGGCAAGGGCTGGGGCAGAGGGAACATTACAACTCTGTTTACTGTGCACGGAACTGTATGTCTGATTGTTGAGCAAAGCAAGGTGGGGTAGGAATTAGAGCCCCCTTCAGTGGGAGACAGAGTCTATCACAGACTTTGGGGCTTAGAGAGCTTTGAGGCTCAGTGGTCAAGTGGCCTGGGTGGGCAGTGTGTGAGGTATTGCCATTCCACACGGAGTGCTAGAATCTCACCACAGTTACCCAGCTGCACACAGGTGACAGGGGCCCAGGGCTGTGGGGCAAAATAAGAGAAATAGCCAGAGAGTCCAATGTCCCTCCCTGCCCCACTGTCCCCAAGCTGCCTCTTGGTTTTCTTGCCAGTGATCCTCCATACCTCCATATTCTTGTCTTTGAAAGCACACTGCTGAAGTTAGCCATATGGAGGCTTACATGTATAATCTCAGCTTTTGGGCAGGTAAGATGGGAGGCTTATATGCCCTGAGGCTAGCCTGGGCTTCAAAGTGAGACCCTGCCAGAAATTAAAAACATAAAGAAAGAAAGAAAGAGAGAGGAAGGGAAAGAAAGAAAGAAAGGAGGGAACGAAGGAGGGAGGGAGGGAGGAAGGGAATAAATCTGCCCGAACATAATTTTTTGGCTTTATTTATTTTATTTTGCTTTTATGATTTTTAATTATAGAAAAACTCAAAGCTGTAAGGAATGGAGAAAACAGATTGTCCAAACCCTCTGAGTCTTTATCCGTCTTAAACACTCATCCACTGATCTAATCTCTTTTCTGTGGCTGTAACCAATACCTTGACAAAAAAAAAAAAAAAAAAAAGAGCAATATCAGCTTAAGTCTTACCTCTTCCACCCTGAAGCTGTGCTACCTCTCCAGACCTCAGATATCTTGTCTTCAACAACAGCACCCACTACACGGAGCTGTGTGAGCACTGGGTGGGGGTCTCAGGGTTGTTATGTTCAGCTAGTGTATCTCCCACAGCCTCGTGTGCTGGGGGCTTGGTCCCTGCTCATGGGGCTTTTTCTCCTAGGCTTATGTGGAATCTAAACAGGAGGAAACTCCTAAGACATGGCACTGGGGATGGCATTTCGCAGGCAGTGGAAGATGTAAAATGTAATAATGGTGGGTTCAGCTCCCTGTTGCAAAAACTGCCCTCTATTTCTTGTCCACTGTGAGGTCTTACTCCAGCTTTGAACTTGAGATTGCTGGTCCAAACTGAGTTTATGTATTTCCTCTCACTTTCAGTCCTCTTATCCTTTTTTTCCCCCTTTAAGAATCAGGGGACCATGGTAAAAGCAGAGTAGAGAAAATGCAAAATATGATGACAGAAAGAAATTCTGCCACATGGAACCACAATGATAATAAATATAAATGGCCTAAACTCACCAGTTAAAAGCTAGGGATCAAAGATGGGGTGGGATGGTGGTGGGGAATTTAGCTGTGTCCTTGTGGTGGTTTGGATGTAATTGGCCCCCATGAGCTCATAGGTAGTGGTACTATTAGGAGGTGTGGCCCTGTTGGAGTAAGTGTGTCATTGTGGGGGTGGGCTATGCTCAAGCTATACTCAGTGTAGACACAGACTCCTGCTGCCTACAGATCAAGATGTAGGACTCTCAGCTCCTTCTCCAGCACCATGTCTGTCTGCATGCCGCCATGTCCTGCCATGATGATAATGGACTAAACCTTTGAAGCTGCAAGGCACCCCAATGAAATGTTTTCCTTTGTAAGAGTTGCCATGGTTAAGGTGTCTCTTCACAGCATTAGAAACCCTAAGACAGTCCTTTTTTTTTTTTTTTTTTTTTTTCAAGACAAGGTTTCTCCGTGTAGTTTTGGTGCCTATCCTGGATCTCACTTTGTAGACCAGCCTGGCCTCGAACTCACAGAGATTCACCTAGCTCTGCCTCCCAAGTGCTGGGATTAAAGGCATTAGCTACCACCATCCAGCTGACAGTCCTTTTCTTATATTTTTATTTTAATTACTTTTTGCTTGTGTGTGATGGACGTTTGTCACATTAACCCTTCATTAACATCTAGCCATTAGAACATAAAAACTGAGGTTTGTTTTCAGGAATGAATTATATTTATGTCAAACATCTTTTCTCAGTATTTAACACTTCTTTTCCTGAGGGACTTCATAATAAAGCAGGGACTGAGTTACATTAACAGACTAAGGATAAAGGGTGGGAGAGAAAAGAAAGGGAAGGCTATTTACTGAATTAGGTATGAATTAAGATATATATATATATATATAACATTTATTTTATTTATTTTATGTGCTCTTGAATGCTATAGTGCCAGTGGAGGTCAGAGGGCAACCTGTGGGAGTCAGTTCTCTCTATCATGTGGATCCCCAGGATCAAATTCAGATTGTCAAGCTTGGTGGCAACTCCCTTTATCTGTTGAGCCATCTTGCCAATCCCTAGAGGGTTTAAAAATAGAAATAAAGAGGCTTAATGTAGAAAGGTATATTCTGGTATAGTTTATTGATCAAATACACTGTGGTGTCAGACAGATATAGTTTAATTAGCACTTATTGAATACCTGCTGTGGAATAGGCTATTAGCAAGTCACTTCCTCGATGTATCAGTTAGCAACTGCTATGGTAGCGCTGTGTAAGAAACAACCACAAAACCCCAGTGACTCTATTGATACACGTGTGTGTATTTCTCCATAGTCTATAGATACCTATGCTGATCTGTGTAGGGCTTGGCTCATCTTGCTGGCTCTGCTGTGACTCTGGGAACTAGCCAGTCTAAAATGGCCTTGGCTTGAGGACTCTTGTCTTCTAGCAGACCAGCATGGACCATAGTAGAAGCAGAGATCGAAGACAGAGAGGGCGGGTGTCAGATGCTACGGGGCTTTGAACAGTCCAACAGCATTTATGGCTAGAGCAAAGTGCAAGCTGAACCCAGTTCAAAGGCTGGAGAAACTGACTCTGCCTCCATGGGCAGATCTGCCAAGTCCCATGGCAAGGAGCATGCACAGGGAAAGAAAGCATTAGGTCTTTTATTTTTGTGGCTGACCTACCATGCACCCGTAGTTCTGTGAGGCCGGTAGAAGCCCTATCGATGAGGTGACATCATACACACACAGCTGTGGCTTGGAGCCAGGTCTGTAGGACTCCCTCAGAAGACGCAACCGCTCTCAGGGCTGTGTTATTGTCACCACAGTCACTGGTCTGCATGGTCCTGTCCCTAGGGTCTGGCGTTGAGGGTTCTGGTCCTCGTGTCGACATTTCCGATGTCTGCCTGCTGCTCTTCCTTTTCACAGAGGGACAAGGCAGTCGGTAGAGCTTCCATGGTGTCGCTGTACGTCAGTGTCCTTTAGCCATTTGTTGTCCGGACAGCCAGGGCAGCAGTCTATTTAAAGAACATTTAGGTGTCATTTTCCTTGGCTACCAAAGCTGTGCCAGGGACAGAGGCATATCTGAACCAGGGGCACAAAGGCCCTGGCATGCAACAGACCCACCTAACCTAGAGAGGGAGAGGGATTGCCCAAGATGTTTGCTTTCCTCCTGTTCATTGTGGACTGTGAATGAGTTATTTATTTTTATTTCCAAGGGAGAGAGATTGAGTCTGAAACAGGCTACAGTTTGGCCCTGCTTAGGACACCTTTTTGAATTACCTCTTTTTTTTTTTTTTGGTTTTTTTTTTGAGACAGGGTTTCTCTGTGTAGCTTTGTGCCTTTCCTGGAACTCACTCTGTAGCCCAGGCTGGCTACATAGAGATCTGCCTGGCTCTGCCTCCCGAGTGCTGGGATTAAAGGTGTGAGCCACCGCTGCCTGGCTTGGATTACCTCTTCAGGAACTCTCTTTACACTCAATCGGGACAAGGCCTTGTCCAGGCTTGGCTGTGCTGGGCCTTTGTTTATTCCCAAGCCAACGTCACCAGGGTCCCCCTCCACCACACAGGATGAACCTAAAATGTAACTGATATGATGGGTGTGACGTCAACTTCCCTTCCATATGGGAGGCACCGGCATTCCCCCGGAGAGCCCACACTCAGGGAGAAGAGCCGAACAAATGTATCAATAGACGCCCCGTAGCTCTCAGCATTTTAAGGAGGAGGAAACCCCCTCTCTTCAGAAATGCCAGAGAGCAAATGTGTTACTGAGTCATCAGAAAACAGACAGATTCCCGTCCCTTCTTATTTTTAGACGTCGCTGTCTAGGTACTGGGAGCTGTCGACAGGGAGAGATTATATTTGGAAGTCCTAATTTGGGAGAGGCTAGCTTTAAAAAGCCGACAAGCTCCATGGAAGCTGCTTGGCTCCTTCCTTTCACTCCGTCATCCCGAAGCTCTGCAAGCAGAGCGTGTGCTGAATCAAACGAATCCATCTTGCCCACCCTTGATGTTTGTTTGACGGTGTGTGTGGTTTCTCTCCCGAAGCCACAGTCACAACTTCGGCTCTCATTGGAAAGAAAGGGTGCCAGGGACTTTGAGTTTTAAAAAAGTTCGGAATACCTGACTCAAAGAGACTAGCGTGAAAATGGAGGGGGCAAAGGAGGAGGAGGAGGAGGAGGAGGGTGAGGAAGAGGAGGGTGAGGAAGAGGAGGAGGGTAAGAGAGGAGGAGGAAGAAGAAGAGGAGGAAGAGGAGGAGGAAGAGGAGGAGGATGAGGAAGATGAGGAGGAAGAAGAAGAGGAGGGGTGAAGAAGTGGAAGAGGAAGGGGAGGAGGAGGAGAGGGAGGAAGAATTGATTTGTATTATGGGAAAGTACAGGAGCTTCAGGCATGGCTGGATCCAGGCACTCAGCATCAGGACTCAGTTTCCCTTTCTTGCTCTTTTGCAGAGATGTTGGTCTCAGGTCACAGGATGCGACGCCTCCAGCCGCCGTGGGCTTACGTTCCAGCCACTTAGTGACTGCAATAAAAAGGGTTCTCACCGCACATGGCAGTGCTCTCCTTTAATTCCAGCGCTCAGAAGGCAGAGGCAGGCAGCTCTCTGTGAGTTCAAGGCCAGCCAGGGGTATATAGTGAGACCCTGTCATGAAAACTAAAATCAAAAATAACGTACCTCTCCTTATTTCCCCTCCTCCCCCTCGCTGTTTTCAAGAGAGGATCGTGCTATGTTCTGTGCTCTATGTCCTATGTAGCCCTGGACAGCTTTGGACTCTTTATGTAATGTACCCCGTCAGTCTCTCCTCTGTTGGGATTACAGGCATGTGCCACCATGCCGGGTTCCCCCCCATCCCACCCTAATACTGAGGTTGGAAGCCAGGGCCTTAAGCTTGCTAGGCAAATGCTCTGCTACCGAGCTCCCCCCAACCCAAGGCATACCTCTTTCCCTAGGAAATCGACAGAGATTTCAGATCAGAATCCCATTAA
Organism: Peromyscus nudipes; assembly: GCA_902168325.1. Classification (NCBI taxonomy): domain Eukaryota; kingdom Metazoa; phylum Chordata; class Mammalia; order Rodentia; family Cricetidae; genus Peromyscus; species Peromyscus nudipes. The sequence goes on along the minus strand of CABHPH010178583.1, from coordinate 18,297 downwards.
CTTACCGAGGCTCTCTTGACCCATTTTCCATATCAATCATCGTGTTCGTGGAGTAAAGTAGAAGAATGGGTCAGGCTTGGGTGGGTGCCAGTGCCTGGACCATGGAGAGAACCTTCCAAAATCTTCCAGGGCTGGCTGAGAGGGAGAGACTGTTTACTGGAAGGATAGGGTTGCTGGGAACTGGGTGGGTGCTTAGCAGACAAGGGTGGCCTGAGGGACAAGGTGCTGGCCTGGGTCCTCCTGGAAGGTATCACAAGACAAGAACCAGGGTGCCAGCATCCAATTAGAGGGAAGCCTGTGGGACAACCTGCTGGGAGGCAGGGAAGGCTCCAGAGCCTGCAAAGAGGGGAGAGGGAAGGGAGGCTGGGTGTCTTGGACTTCCTTCAGGCTAGCAATGGTTCAGGAATGCGTGAGAAGCCCTCCATCCCCATCCCTGTCAGAAGAGTCCTCCCCGCATCCCCCAGGAAGAAGCCTGCTTTAACGTCCCGGCAGCCGGCAGCCATCAGCCAGAAGCTGCCCATAGAGGCATGGCCTCATTCGCACCGATGGGTTTGAGAGCTGGGCAGCTGGAGCTCTTGTTCTATGAATCTTCCTCTGCTGGGCATCTGGGAGGTGTTTTCTTATGGTGGTCGTAGGTAATAACCTGTTTGTGAAATGTCTTTCAGATCCAGAACAATGTATATAGCTGTTAGCTTAGTATTTGTGGAATGGGGAAACTGAGGCAAGAGAGACTGCAATTTCCTCACATAGCCTAACACCCCAGTGGTGACTGTCGACCCTCTTTGTGATGGGGTAGACAGCATTCCCCCCAAATCCATGTCCATCTGTAACCTTTGGATGTGACCTTATTTGAAAACACGGTCTCTGCAGATGTAATTCTATGAGCTAAGATGAGGTCATCCTGGGTCAGGGTGGACCCTTACCCCCTAATGATTAGTGCCCTTATATGAAGAAGAGAGAAATATTCCCAGGCACAGACAGAGGAGAGGAGGCTGTGGGACGATGGAGACAGGACAGAGTGGGGCAGTGACACCAAGGAGCCCCTCCTCAAATCCAGGGTACAGGTATGGAATGGAGTCCCTCAATCAGATCAAGTTGACAATCAAAACTACCTACCATGGCTGGGGCATGGCTTAGTGGGTATTGCTTGCTGCAAAAGTGTGAAGGCCTGAGGTTCATCCCCAGTACCTCCATAAAAGCCAGCTGTGGACTCATGGGCTTACTATCCCACTGCTGGGTGGTGGAGGCAGGAGGATCTCTGGGGCTCAGTGGCCGGCCAGCCTGGCCTGCTTGGGGAGTTTATTAAGCAGACAGAGCACTATTCTTGAAACTGTAACATGGAGATTAAACTGTCTTTGGAGTTAGAGGAGGGGCAGGATGACACAGGCCTGCACGACCTCCCCATGTATGAGCAAGACAATCTCCTACTGTTAGATGTCCAGGCTGTTTCCAGTTTGCTGTTACAAGCTCTGTCGTGATCTTTCTCAGATGGACACCTGATTATTTCCTTAGGTGAAATTCCTGGCCAGGTTCTAAGGGTCACGGGCAGGTGCATGCAGCTGTCAAGGTTCTGACCACTGCCCTCCACTGCCTTTGGAGAGGCTGTACCAAAGCGCCCTGCCACTCCCAGGTCAACGCCTCAGCCATCTCACCCTCTCCGCCGCTGCGCTCTGCCCGGCCCTCCTCGCTTGGCCAAGTGGGGATCTTGGTCCAAGTTCAGCTTGTCTCTGCCTTTCCCAAGCTTGCCGCTTATCTGTCATGCTGCGCTAAGATTACATAACCGTGGTGTTGAGAGAGCTCCTGGGAGGGGAGATGCTCCCCAGATGTGCAGGGAATGCTGGGGGAGGGAGGGAGAGACGCTCTGGGCAGTGAGGGGCTGGTCACGTGCCTTCCCTACTCCCCGGCCCTGCTTCCCTGGTCTCTGAGGATGTAACCTTATTCATTATCTTCCTACCTAACTCAACAGAAATAAGCCTCCCACAGCTCTCTGTGGGCTCGCTCACATTGCACCGGGATTTGGGACTCTTGCCTCTCTTCTGAGGCCCGTGGCTCAGAGAGATGGAGCCTCAGTCGTCTGTAGCCGTGGTTTCTGCATTAAGACAACGGTTTTTGAAAACTGGAGCTTGAAAGATGACTCAGTGGGTAAGGTGCATGCTGTACAGCACTGAGGACCCGAGTTCAAATCCCCAGGACCCGTGTAAAAGCTGGGCATGGCAGTGGAACGTGTCTGTCATCCCAGTGCCATGGAAGTAGAGGCAGTAGATCCTGGGGACTTGTTGATCAGCTGGCTTTTGCTGAAATGGCTCCAGGTGCAGTGAGAGATATTGTCTCAAAAAATACAGGGAGAGTGACTGAGGAAGATACAAAGTTGATCTCTGGCCTCTATTCAGGCATGCACAGGCACACACACACACACACACACACACACACACACACACACTCACACATTCATACACACACACTCACACACACACACTACTTAACTATAATAAAAAACATGGAGATACAATAAAGCTGGGGAAGAAAGGCTGGAGAGACGACTGAGCAGTTAAGAGCACTGGCTGTTCTTTCAGAGGATCTAGGTTCACCCTCCTCCCCCATAACTCCAGTTCCAGGAGATCCCATGCCCTCTTCTGACCTCCACAGGCACCAGGCATGCGCATGGTGCACAGAAATCCAGGCAGAACACCCATACACATAATAAAATAAACACATCCCCCCCTTTTTTTTAGAGCTTGGGGAGACATTGGAATTTTCCAGCAAATGTCAGCCCATCCATTCTCCATGCCTCGGTGGGCGTGGGGACATCTGAGCTCATCTCTCCAGTTGCTGGCCCTCTCTGCTCTCTTTGCTTCCTGCTTTTTCCTTTGGCCCAACCCTCTTCTATCTTTACTCCACCCAAGGGACCCCGCCCCTCATCTGCCCCTCTGCCTGCCTTGGCCACTCAGTCCAGAGTCTCTTGGCATTGTCCCAAGATAGCAAGCAGCACCTTGAAGACTTGCGGCTCCTACCGGTGACCCTCCTTTACCCCTGACAGATCCCAGCTCTGGTTGGGGCTCTGTGGAGGGGCTCTGTGGAGGTGCAGGGTGGTGCAGGGCAGCCAGTGGCCATAACTTGTTATTTACAAGCCAGAGAGAGAAAGGAGAGGACAGCGGTGGCTTCTTTCAACCTCCTGTGGTAGGCTGTCCGGTCCGGCTTCACAGGCTTAAGTGGGGGAGGTTTAGCTGCTCTGCGGGGGTGGGGGAACCAAGCAGTCAGAAGAGCCTAGCACACCTTAGAGGTTGATTCCAACGCAAGCAATGGCGCCAAGATACTGGAGATAAAAAGGAAGTGTGACCTGGTGTGTGGTTCTACACAGGAGTGCTACAAATTGGCATATAGCACAGAGAGGCTTAGTGACTTTCCCGAAGCCGTTCAGCTCTTATGTGGGATTTGAAATTTGGCGACTCTGCTCTGAAACTTGGCCCTCTGACTACCTGATTATTCTTACACTACCTGCTACAGATGTCTACCTGCTGCTGATCTGGCGCCACCTGCTCAGCTACAATCCTTGGGGATGAAAGGCGCACATAGGAAGTGCTTAACGACAGCTACTGTTGGCTGTGTGGTGAACGAGGCCCTCATTCACAGTGCTTGGCTCAGTGGAACATCCCCCCAGCAGAAATGGAGGCAAGCAGGGGAGGTGGTCTACACCCCCTTCTCGGGTGAGAAACTGAGGCTTGGAGTATGTCAGCCATGAGGCCAAGGTCACACCACCAGCAGGAAGAGGAACCAAGGATCCAATCGCCAAGTCCAAGTCCCCAGCGGTGTGCGGCGCCTTGCCCGATAACACCAAACTGGCTGATTAATAAGTAATACCGGCTCATCTGTCTCTCTGAGCCCTGCTGCGGCGCCTCTGTAATTACCTGGCTGTTTCCCGGGGGTACAGTGAGCTCTGAGGACGAGCCCCTTTTGCTGGTGAGAAGAATCTGTCTGGCCATGCAGGATGAACCCAGGGGTTCCTGCAGCCCACCTGCCTTCCTCTCTCCCTTCCCCTCCTCCTGTACTCATGCCTTTCCGCTTCCTTTTTCTTGTTTTGTCTCTGATCTTCCATCAGGAGCCTGTGGCTGACGCTTTGTCCCCTCCTTGTCCTGTCAAAAGCCTCTCTCTGGAGTGGGGAGGTGGAGGGGCCAATGAACGCAGCCTGGTGGGGGGGATGGAGGCCTTTCTGGTGTAGGGTCTCTTGCCCGCACATCCCCATGCACCCAGGCTGTATCCTTCAGTTAGATGTGATGGGGTCAACATGCCCTTCAACCAAGAGGGCACTCAGTCTTAACTCCCCAGGCTGGTTCGGGCCTCCAGCACTCTCGCTGTATGGGTTGCTTGTGGCTGCTGTGAGAAAATGATCACGGGCTTAGCTGTTTAAAATGCCACAGGTATGAGAGCTTGCAGTTCCGGGTCAGGGGTCCTTCAGTGAAGATACCTACTGGGCTGCACTGCCCCTGGAGGTCTGGGGATGTCTCACCTTTCCAGCTTCTTGAGGGTGAGGGGGCTGCGGAGATGGCTCAGTGGGTAAGAAGCTTGCTGCATAAGCGTGAGGACCTGAGTTCAGGTCCCCGGCGCCCACATAAAATGTCTGTAACCACGGCACGGGAAGGGAGGAGACGAGAGGCTCACGGGAGCTTGCTGGCTATGATCCTAACTCCAGGTTCACCAAGACCGGCGCCAGAAGAGTAGAGTGGCTATAAGTGGGCTCTTTAGCACCCCAGGCTCTTCCCAGGCTCCATATTGTTATTACTACTGTGTGTGTGCGCGCGCGTGCACACACATGTGCTTGTGCTTTCTAGTTTCATCTCTACTGCTGTGATACAACACTCTGACCAAAAAGCGATTTGAGGAGGGAGAGGCTGGAGAGACAGGGGACCAGCTTTTTACCTACTGAGCAATCTCCCCAGTCCCCCTCACCCTCAAGAAGCTGGAAAGGCAAGACATTCCCAGATCTTCAGGGGCAGTGCAGCCCACTCCCGGTGGGTATCTTCACTGAAGGACCCTTGACCCGGAACTGCAAGCTCTCATATCTGTGGCATTTTAAACGGCTAAGCCCGTGATCATTTTCTCACAGCAGCCACAAGCAACCCATACAGCGAGAGTTCTGGAGGCCCGAACCAGCCTGGGGAGTTAAGACTGAGTGCCCTCTTGGTTGAAGGGCATGGTGACCCAATCACATCTAACTGTTCTGAAGGATACAGCCTGGGTGCATGGGGATGTGCAGGCAAGAGACCCTACACCAGAAAGGCCTCCATCCCCCCCTGGACTGTGTTCATTGGTCCCTCCACCTCCCCAAAAGGCAGCGAGTGGTAGAGCAGGTCACCAACATTGTCCTTTGGCCTCTGGTGTGCAGGAGCCTAAACATACATGTCCATATATACCACACATACACTGCCATGTTTAGCATGAACCTAGAATCACCTGGAAGAAAGAGTTTCAATTGAGTAATTGTTATCAGATTGGCCTGTGGGCACATCTGTGGGGCGTTTTCTTGATTGCTCATTGACGTAGGAGGGGCTAGCCCACTGTGGGCGGCATCATTCTCTGGGCAGCTGGGCTCGGGTTGTATGAGGAAACTAGCTGAGATAAGCCTGCAAGTGAGCTGGTTGGCAACGTTCTCCAAAGTCCCTGCTTCGAGTTCCCGACCTGGCTTCTCTTGATGATGGACTGACGGTAAGGTGAACTCTTCCTTTTCCCCCCCCTATGTTGCTTTCTTAAAAAAAAAAAAAAAATCAACATTTATTTTTATGCATGCCTGTTAAGTCCTCTCATGTATGTCTGTGTACCACGTGTGTCCCTGATGCCAGAAGAGCCAGTAGATCCGATGGAGCTGGGGTTACAGACGGTTGTGAGCTTGCGTGTAGGTGCTGGGAGTCAAACCCTGGTCCTTGGCCAGAGCAGTGAGTGCTTGTAACTGTTGAGCTGCCTCTCTAGCCCCTCCCCACTCAAAATGCCTTTGGTCAGAGTGTTGTATCATAGCAGTAGAGATGAAACTAGAAAGCACGTACACATGCTTACACACACACACACACACACACACACACACACACACACACACACACACACACAGTAATAATAACAATATGGAGCCTGGGAAGAGCCTGAAAGTGCTCTGAGCTCACTTGTAGCCATCACGGTCCATCCTGCTGGGGATGGCTGATGGTCCTAACTGGCTATACACTAGAATGTACAAAAGCAGGACAAGGCGGGCTGGTTGCTGCACCCAGCCCCTTGGGATGCTCTTGTGCAAGCGCTGGCTTGAATGAAGCCTGAGGGAGCAGCCTCGAGGAATCTGGTTCCGAGGCGGCTCCCCACTGCAGTGGCTGTCAGAGCTCATAGCAGCTGTTGGCTCTGAAATGGCTTCTCAGCGCACTTGGGGCCGAAGAGGAGGTTGGAGACTGAGCAGGGATCTGGGAAGGTGGGTGAATCCCCCTGAGAAGATGATGCGTATTCCTAGAGGGCAGACATCAGGGAGGGTGCCGAGCTGATGTTTAACCGTGTTACTTTTAAAATTCTGTGACAGAACCCTGTTTCAGTGATGCTTGGGCAGGAGCCCAGTATACAAAAGCAGCTAGAAACACCCAGTTAAAACCAGACTCTTCGGGGTAGGTGTAGAGGGTTATCAGTCCAGGCCTCCTTTACCTATGCCTGGGAGGTTTAGAGGACCTGACTGGAGAAAGGGCAATAAAGACACAGATGTTGACAGACAGACATCCTCTCCTGTCAGCTGCTCCCTGGCTGTGTGGGTTTGGGGCTTCACTCCCCCCGTCTGGGTTTCTCATTTGTAGCTGGACAGTTTAACCCACCTCATGTCATTATGAAGACATAAGACAGTAACTGTGACTGGACTGGACACACAGTAGGTGTCTTGGCATTGGTATTTGGTGGCCCTGTTTCTTCCGGAAGAGAGAGCTGACTCTGAGACAGGTCCTCCCAGAATGCATGCCTCATGACCAAGGAAGCCATACTGGCGGAGGAACTCCTCAGGACCTAGGGACCAAGACTCCTGGGAGATATTTGGGTTCTGCTGCATCAACAGCACCCAGCGTGACTTTTGTCATTCTGTGAGTTTCTTGAGTGGCTGTTTGAATGTTTGTTGAGGGCTTACTATGTGCTGGGCTTGTCTAGATTTGAGAACACAGGCACTGGCATCCAAATGCTCCCAGTTGTCTTCCATTCTGCTTGCAAGGTCTTTGACTAGAAAGACTCTCCAACTTCCTGGGTCCTCAGTGTCTCCATCTGTGAAGGGAGAGGAATGAATTTATGCCACAGTCTCTTCTAAGAAATTACTCAGTGACGTCTTGCCCCCAGATTGAAGGGTACCATTGAATGGTCCCGCAGGACAGATGTCCCAGTGGGCATGCTTTGGAATCACAACCTTGGGTCTGATTCCTGTGACTGTCCCTATGTATTCCTGAGCCAGGAATTGAATTTCTTAAGTCTCAACTTCCTTGTTTATATAATGAGAATAACAGCAGCCTCAGAGGGGACACAGAGGACCCCAGATGTCACATGAAGAACATAGCAGGTTCCTTTCTTTCTTTCTTTCTTTCTTTCTTTCTTTCTTTCTTTCT